>JACCGJ010016155.1:0-16017 GCA_013407085.1 Atriophallophorus winterbourni | reverse complement strand
GCTCAGAGCATTCTGTTAGCGGTGCTTATTCTTCGACAATTTTCAGCCAAACAACTGCAAAGAATCCATAACCAGAATCTCCAAGTCTTTTTCGACGATCACCGTTCTAATAGGCTTACTTCCCAGAAATTATTCATCAGCAGTTTCATCGAATCTTATGCGCATAATGACTGTTTTTCCTCGTTTATAGGCAGTGATCAGCGATGTGTTCAGCTGACTGAGTCATCAACTGCTTGTTGCAGTTGCTTGTGGCTATCGCTGGAACTGAGGGAAGCCCACAGTTTCAGATTATCCAAGACTAAAAGACTATCGATGGCTACCGCGTCCGCAATGTCATACACGAAAAGTTTGAATTACAATGGGTCAAGAACAGATTCCTGTGGCTTTCCAGAGCTTGCTATCATCTTTGAAGACAAACTTCATTCACCTCTACGCGGTTCGACCGCCCAAAAATGAATGCGTCGATCCGCTACAGACGACTCACTTGAAGACATAAGCCTTCCAGCTTGACAAGTAAATCAGCAGTGGTGCGCGCGGTCGAACGCCTTACTGAAGTCGATAAAAACAACATCGACGGTTTCGCCAGAATTAATCAAAACACACCAACTTTCTCGCGCCAGAAGCAGATTATTTACGCAAGAGCTATGTTTGGTGAATCCATGTTGTCGTGGACCCCAACAACCGCGCCCTAGAAGAAATCGCTCTATTTTCCTCTTGATCAACATATATAAAGTTTTTCCGAGCACAAAAGTCAGTGTAAGCGGCCTTTGATTAGCGGGACTACTAGGGTCCCCACTCTCAAACATAGGTTCAATAATACCCTGTTTCCATTCTCGTGGCAAGACCCCCAATGTTACACATTTTGTAAACAATTTGACCAGCGGAACGCACAACACTTCTGATAGTGCTCGTAAAACCAACGGATGAACAACGTCTGGTCCAGGCGCGGATTATGTGTCTAACTGTTCCAACAGGAGTCTAACAGTCTATACATCTACATCAATATCAGACAGGACCTCACTGTTATTACAGACAGAATGGGGATCACTGTCTTCCAGACAGTACATGGAGGCTTATTGCTTAACCATGGCTTTAGCTTTCAAACCATCCTCAGTAATGTCTACCCCATTAGTAATATATGGCGACGCCTTTGTGTGGCGACGAATGTATGCGAATAGCCGTTTTGGTACACAAGTAGACTCTTTAACCAAACGCTGCTCGTACAACATACGTTTTCTGCTTTTTGATGCTGTGCAAAGGTTTCTAGCTTGTCTATTATTGTCATAGTCAGTGGCGTTTTTCCGTCTTGGGAATATCGACCAGAGCTTTTGACTTTGCCGCAAAAGTTTTCTTATCTCCTTATCAAACCAAGGTGGACCTTCCGCATTACGGCAACGTGTGGACAACGGAACAGCCACATTGATAACTGTCCAGATATTATTCCGGATCACCAGTCAACATTCTTCAACATCCGCTGATTGATCGAAAGACCAATCGAGAGATGATGCAACATCACGTAACATATCCGCGTCTGCATTCCAAAAATTCTTTTTGGGAATGGGATCTGGTGCCCAGACAATGTTACGTTTCCAAATAAATCTTGGGGTGGCCTGATCGCAACAACCTAGTGAAGCTTTAATCTGAGGCTGAGTAATATCGGACAGCGCTGGAGTAAATCTCAAGTCCAAAATGGACTCGCACCCACTAGGTCCTACTCTGGACCGATGGAAAATATGCAGCGTCCAACAAGTCCTGCTCAAATGACCCAGATTCTTTTACTGGCGACGTCCAATCAATGCTAGGAGCATTGCAATCGTCAACAATCAAGCTGTTTGAGGATTAAAATGATAAACAACACATATTGTTACAAATGAAGCAGCAGTACCTTTACGGCACCGTAGGCTTTCACCCATACCGGCAGTCTGCAAGAAACAAACTAACACTGCGGCAAAAATATGTTGTTGGAAGTATAACGCAAACCCACCACCGATTCTATAGGCCGTTTAATCTGAGTGAATGAGTCTATATTAAGGAAGGGCTCGGTATCATCCTGCTTAGGTGAGAGCAAAGTTTCCGCCACTGTAATGATCGCTTGAGGATCTTGTCTAATCCGCTCAAGGAGTTCATCCAGTTGGTTTCTCGAAATAATGGAGCTACATTTTTTTGCTGTGGAAACGCATGTTATTTCAGCTCATTTTCTTTCATATGAACTATCAAGAAGTCAGACTTATGCATCACATAACGGACTTGGAGACGATGAAAACAAAGTTCTTATAAGTCAGGATAAGCCGAAATCACTAAGTATGCTTTTTAAGTTAAGATCATCTAACTCACACAGCAACATAGATTTCATTCTATACTTCTATGCTTAAACTCTACCTACAACAAGTCAAACTACGTTTATAAATCTAGTAAACTTCCGTCGCATGGTACACTGAACTAGTTTATTCTGCGGTGTTTTGTAAATCTATATGATTTTAGACCATTAAAATGGAGTTAAATATTCTTGTTTGCAGACGACATGAAAGTAGTAATTTCTTTCCCATCTTCAGAAGCACAAAATTACATTGACAGGCTAAACAAATATTTGGCTGCATTATCAGACTAAGGTAAAATTGATGGTCTACCATACTCTGTAGATAAATTTATGTTCATGCCTTTAAGGTGTACAATACCTGATAGATCAAACCTTCCTGATAATAAGCCCATTCAAATGATCGATTGCACACGTGAGCTTTGGCTAAGATAATCTACATCGCTTACATTCAACGAGTATATACATGACGTGAACTCTAAGGCGAAGCAGAGTGTAAATATGATTTATAAGTTCTTCACTCTCCCACACTGTAAGTTAGAACTTAATAAACATTTTACTATACCTCGCTCTAATTACTGTAATATAATATTTAACAGAATGAAAAAAATGCAGATAGCATCGTTTTGGAAATGCACAACGTACTTTTACCAAATAGGTCGAATCAATCATATAGAGAAAATTGTAAGCAGCTCATGCTAGAACCATTATGGTTCCGTAGAATTAGACATAACCTTATATAATATCTTGTGATAATATAGATATAAATTCGACTATTCGCTTTCGACAACATTCTAGGTATAATTTAAAAAATCAAGATAATATATTGGAAATACCAAAAAAGTAAGGAGAAACTTTAACGTGAATAAGTATGCTAAACTCTGGAATATTCTCCCGAAAAAACATAAGAATCTGAGCATCTTCACGTGATTTTAAAACACATCTTATTTCATTCATAACTGTAGAACAATTAACTAAGCCTTTCACCCTAGATGTCTCGATAGAAGAAATATATAATCATGGCACTCCTAGTTACTAATAGTGAAAATAGTTCTACAACTTTTACAATAAACATGCATTTGGCCCCTTAGTATTTACCTTCTAGACTAACTCGCTTACATCCATGTGAACAAACTTTCCGATAGATGATATAACCAGCTGCACCAAATCCTCACGAAAACCCGAGATAAATATGTCATCCATTGAAAACAGACTAATATTTCGAACAATCACAATTTCAAATTTTGACTATTTAGCCTCTTCGTAATGTCCGAGTTATTTGGTGAGCACATCCGTTAAAATTAAATATTCCTTGGGACATTTATTTTTCCGTGCAATAAAAGGACACATATTGAATTTCTGTAAAATGATTGATTACCGTTTACCTTCATTATTTTAACAAACGGAAACATTGCCCTGCACGTTTAACTTTCAAAATTTAATATCGATTGTACATATTCGGCTTTCTTTATACAGACGATTAGATAATTATTGATCATGCTTATCATGCCTTGGATATCTAAGAATAAATTATTTATTCATTTGTTATTTATTGAAAGAAGCGTAAGATATTTTCATTGTACAAATGGCAAATGTAAACAGAAATGTTGAGAAATGCATCATAAATTTCTCTCGATATATTCATAGATTCAACGGAATAGATTAAGAATTTGTCTGGACATAATTGTTGAGGCACATTGTATTCAGAATACTAAATTCCATTTAGTTCAGTAGGCCCAGAGCAATCATTGGCGGATAAGGCAATCAGACGTCCAGAATTTCTGTCGGTGGAATGCTTATGTGGAGCGTTTACCACTTGCAATATTATATTTGTTTTTTGTTATCCTCGGTGCATGCGTCAGTGAATGATACATCAAAAGTAATTAAGACTGATTTTCGGGTTCAAAGGTTCTCATACCTGATGCTGAAAACAGTGTTGCATTTAAAGTTGCACATGGCTGGAAGTGGCTAATAGTCAAACACAATCAACATTCCGATCATCGCCATGCGATCGATCAACCGGCACTTTGTTACTTCATATATTGTTACTTCGATTTACACGCAAAATTTGTCGGTTATCTGGAAAGTAAGATAGGGATTTTGCAAGCATGCTTATGAGTCGTCGATTTTGGAAACCAAATATGTGTGAACAATACAAATACATGTATTTTTAGAGTTGTTTTTATTTTCGACAATATTTGGGGATAGCGTTCGCCATGTAGGATAAAGTTTATTTCTAAAGTTTAACACAATGGAAAGATCAATCATACAATTAATCAGCTTATTCCAGTGGTTGACCAAAAGGTGGTTATAATGTGGCTAATGTTGCCGCAGCCTGAGTCAAGCATCAAGAAGTGTAATCGAATTAGAAGTGCGAAGAGAATTCGTTGACCCATAAACCATTTTCAAAATTGTAAGACAGTTAAACTGCACGTAAACAAAGATCACTATTCGATAGGATTCCGAACGAGGAATAACTATGTATATTACTATCAATACGGTGCATATTCGTTCGCGGGAACCTATGAAAAAAACATCAACTGCTTTGTCTTCATTTAATGGAGTATTTGCGAGAGTGATTTGACTCAGTTTAAAATTAGATTAAACAGTGTGCAGAAATGAAATACCCCAAAGTGTTCATGAATGCTTGTACTGTATGTAGAATATGGGGAGAGATACAGTTTGATGTACGGTGTAACTTCGTCAATGTAATTGCTTTCTCTAAATAAATGTTGAAATCACATTATCATTTACATCGATTTGTATCAACTGTTTGCACCATCTATCGTTAGAAATGCTGATGTTGCAGTATCAATTGTGGTAATTATGATTATTGAAGAACTTCCCCGATAAAAATGGCTTCCCACGCAATTCAAATAACCTAGGTTTTTTCGCTGTTGCTAGGATTATTTTCGCACTAGCATGTGGTCGAAGAAGCTCCAATGCTCCGCCTTTAGATGATCAGATACTGAAAGGCACATTGGAATTAATAAATGGTCATGCTGAAGCGTTGGAAATTTTAATCTCCCTGGCATAGAGCGATCCCCTGAAATTAATTTATCTGATTCAGCTGTGTCGCAATATCTGCACTGGTTTCATGTCAGGCCTTTTACCAGGATGCAAAGGAATCTATAATGTTCATGTCGCGTTCCACAACGTCTACTTTTAATTTGGCTGCTACATCAGATGAAAAAGATAGTTATTGCAATAAATTCCTCTCTCCAATATGCAGGAACTATAACGACGCAATGCTTCTTGAGTGAAGCTCTCTGCCACATAGATACCAAATAGAGATGTACCGCAAATTTGATCTCTTGGAATTCTTCCAACTATAAACTATTGAGAAACGGACAATTTGGAACCTAGTGTGGGAATCTGGTTAAATCTTATGAGAGGGCACACTTTACCACTACGAGAACTCTTCGCCACTCTTCAATCAGTAAACACCCGAGGGAAACATTTAATGCAGCGCGTCTATTCGTGAGGATTTTAGATGGCGGGAACGTAATTGGAGAGCTTTCAAATTGGCTGGAACACACAAATCTAGACTGCGGTATAGAAAGACCAAAAAAGTAGATGTTGCGCTGTAAAGGAAAGCTGAGTGTGACTTAAATCCAGACGTGCCATGGAGATAAGTTTATCTGAAATTCAAGAAATGTAATTAAATAGACAGACGTGAGACTCGCCATCAAACTTGCAAAGAAACTGCGTCCTGGCGACTGATTGCACAACAACACAAAGAGAGAAGAAAAAACAGAATAGCTGTGGTTCAGAAAGTGAGTTGTGTCGGCTATAATGCAGGAGGTGATTTCAGATGGTTTTCTCAGTGTGCCGAAGTAGCAATAAAAGCTTGCAGCGACATGTTAAGAATTCGTTAGGAGTTGTCAAAACGAAAATCATTTATTTTCATATTATATACAAATTAGTCATGCTGCGTCATTTTGGGTACTACCTAAAAAATATATAATGTCTGGAAATGGTCCAGCGCCCAGCAAGTAGGATAGTTCAGTTTCACACAGGTGAATCCTGCAAGTCAAGTCTAAAGAGGCGGAGGCTACAACTCAAAATTATTTAAGTCTTCTTTACATTCTAAATGGTCCCACAGGAGATGAAATTTCTGATTTACTAAGGCTTTTCTTAAAGCACTTACCGAGTTCAACAAATTAATACTTAAATGCCACCATTACCTAGGGTTCTTACAACGAACCACGGTGTTCAAATACAGACACACTTGGTAATTCCTGGTCAATCACTCAAGGCGCTTATGGATGACTAAAATGATGTGTTGCTACGAGGTTCATTTCGAATAAAATTTTCACAGAAAGACCCAAAATGCTGATAAGTTCAGTTTGTTCAGCTTGCACAGGACAGTATGTGGCTGACAAGCCAATCGAGCGTCCAGAATTTTTTTCGGTGGAGAGCTTTGGAGAAGTGCCTACCACTGCCGAAAGGTCAATCCTTTTTCTCCGTGTGGAACCTCTGATGGTCGTAGGACTAGGAGAATGTAGTTGTAGGAGCACTGCGCTATAATCGATGCACTGCCAAAAGGTAATTTTCTTTCTTCTCCGTTCGCAATCTCTGATGATCGCGGTGCCAGGCGCTGTAGTAGTAGGATAGTAGTAGGACAGCAACGCGCAATAATCGATGCTGGAAAAAAGAAAAGGCAGTTTCTCCTCACCAGCACGGCGAGAGGTCAGCTGATGGAGAATCAAGAATAGGAAGATGCTCTAAAATTGCTACAGTGAATAGCGAGCAAAATGGAGGACAACCTAAGCATGGTAATCATGGGATGTAATCAGAGAATAACTTACCCCAGTCACGGTCTAAACCCTGCTTGAAAGTTGAGACGGAACTACAGGAGATAAGTTCTTCAGGGAGCTTGTTCCAGAAGTTGACCACCCTGAAGCTGAAAAAGTTTTTCCTAGAATCTAGTCGACATCGTTCCTTAGCGAGCTTGAGTGCGTGTCCGCGAGTGCCCAGCTTAGGACTTAAGGTAAAGATGTCATCTGGATTAACGCCGCTTAAGCCCTTTAAGATCTTAAAGGTTTCAATCAAATCACCTCTCAAACGACGACGCTTAAGAGAGAAAAGACCCAGAGCCCAAAGGCGATCAGCATAACTTTTCCCACGCTGACCCTCAATCATGCGTGTTGCTAGTCGCTGGACGCTTTCAAGTCGAATGATATCCTTCTGGTAGTGAGGACACCACGCCTGGACACAATATTCCAGATGCGGCCTGACTAACGCCTTGTAAAGTGGCAGGAACACGTCGTGACTTCTGCTGGAAAGCACCGACCGAAAGAGCACATTGTGTGCACGTTGCGCTGCAACAGCGCATTGGTCCTCCCATTTGAAGTCAGCTCTAACTAGAACACCCAAGTCCTTAACCCGCTGTGTGACGTCAACGCTAATAGGAGTACCTGACACCTCGATTGTGATCGTGTCGACCAGAGCAGACAAGTTATCACTGTTTCAGCAACCGTTTATGTACCAACTGAAATAAGCTCGTCGATACTCTGATAAATCTGCTATTATGTTTAGCTTAAACGGATTCAAAATCTAAATGGCAAACCCTATTTCTAAATATATAAATATATATGTATTTGTATTGCAAACAAGATATTGTTTCCTGAATCGATTATCTCTCTATTAACGTTATTATATATAGACATCTCTTTGAGCTTCTGATCATTATTTACACGTAAAATACCAGTGTGCATAGCCAATATACACAATATTTCCTTTTTTCACGCGTGTCGCTCAGTGTCACAATGGTGGTTTCCGTTGTTTGTAGTTCTGTCTTTTTGCGGTAAATAAAAAAACAATACATATCCTTGTCAAATTGTGAATGGGAATTAATATTTCGTGTGGATATAACGGAAACACACACAGCTTGACGATCATTTCCTCAATATCAACACAAAAACCACTACATTATTTTTCAGATCACTGGTAACAATATCGTGTGAAACATACGACCTCTATATTAAATATCGAAATGTCGAGTGATCATCCACATATAATTAAAGACCATCGATTGGATTTTAGCCACCTCCTGTGCAAATTTAAGGAGATCTAGAGGTTTGATTAACGATTCTGCCGCAATTCGTCTTATGTAAACTGAACTGAGAAACGATTGCTGGGTATAGATCACCTAATATCAAAAAGAAAGCTGCTACATCGGAAACCTTCAAAATCATGACAGGTTTTAGCACGAACCAAACTGACGTCATCAGTGGGGTACCCTAAGTGTCGGTACTCAGTCCTCTTCTATCCTTGATTTCATTAATGACTTTTCGTCTGCATTGAAGTACCCATTTTTAATTTTCGCGGATGATGTGATGTTCATCGGATGAAGATACATTATGCAAGACCTCGAACCGGTCATATACTGGTCATACCAGTGGCACTGAACCTTAATGAGAGCCAACGCTTGTCAGCACTGGTTGATAACATTTCAGTCCAGGTGTCGGGAAACTTTTTCCGGAGTTAACGCAACTCAGCGTGCTTAGGATTTGAGAGCACTAGTTAGGACTGACTTCAAACGGGAAGACCAATGTGACGTTGCACTTCAACGTGCTCCCAAAGTGATTTTTCGACTGAGATCAGTGCTATCCAGCAGAAGACCTGAGGTATTCCTGGAATTTACAAGGCATCAGTTCAGCCGCATTTAGAATATCGCGTCCAGGAGTGGTGCCCTTACTACAAGAATGACATCTTTCAACTCAAATGCGTACAGCGTCTCGCAACTCGCATGATTGAGGTTCAGCAAGGGGAAAACTTACGCTGCACTCCTGAAATCTCTAGATTTTTTCTTTCCCACGCGCCGTCGGTTGAGAGCCGAATTAATTGAATCCTCAAAGAACTTGACGGGGTTAACTGGCGGTAACATGAACGACCTCTTTGCCTAAAGTCCCGAGCTGGGCACCCGCGGATATTCACTAAAATCTGCTAGGAATATATGTAAACTAGAGTTCCGGAAAAACCCTTTAGCCTCAGGATAGTAAATTTCTGTAATAAGCTTCCACAATAACTTATATCCTGCAGTTCTGTCACGAGTTTCAAGAATAGTTGGGACCGCATCTGGGGTAAGCTTTTACCTGAATACTCCCCCTAATTGCTATGCAAATTTATCTAGTTAACTATTTTCAGCGTTATCTGGTAAATAAAGTAAATGCTAGGGTTCTGTTTTTATACACAACTCTTCTTCAGTTGACCTCTCAAGGTACAGGTGAAGAGAAAATTATTTTCATTTCTCCAGCAACACTCATAACCAGGTGATTCATAAATGCAACCCGCATAATCTATTGGCTTCGCGATCGTCCAGGATATAAAAAACGTGTTATCTGGGGTGGTTGCTTCTCTGCATCTTTCCCTTCAAACAAATTCTGGACGCTCGATTGCCTTGTTAGCCACTTACTGTCCTGTGCAACTAAACTGAGCCTAACTGAGCACAGTTCATCCAAGTGCTATCTTGGTTTGCAAATAGCCTTCGAATCAGTGAACCATAGGTACCATCTGCACAAACTCACGATGTGTGGCGTCACAGGCGAACTACATCGATGGTTAGACAGCTTCTTAACTAATCGCACTAACTATGTTAGAATTGCAAAGGTGTACTCGGAGGAATCACTAATTCTCAGTGGAGTGCCTCAAGGCTCGGTGCTTGGTCCGCTACTTTTTTATTTTTGTGAACGACCTGGCAGCCTGCTTGAGTTCACGCTGCTTCCTGTTTGCTGATGATGTTAAGATCCTAGGAACCGACAGTAGAGATACGCTTATCTCTGGTTTAAGAAAAGTAATAGAGTGGACAAAGACCTGTGAGTTGCCACTAAACTTGGGGAAGAGCTGCGTTCTGACGACTGATTAAGCGAAAACCGAACCAGAAGTCGGCGAAGGAACTATGAGAATAGCTGCTGCTCAGAAAGTGAAGGATCTTGGTATTATTATAACAGGAGATTTTAAGTGGGATATTCAATGTGCCGAAGCTGCAAACAAGGCTAGCAGAGAGTTGTTCAGACTGCGCTCAACTTTGTCATGCCGAAAAGCTTCAATCATCATTCGCTTATAAAAAGTAGTCGTGCGGCCTAACTTGGAATACTGCGTTCAATCCTAAGCACCGTACTTAAGAAATGATATCGCATGTCTCGAAAGGGTCCAGCGCCTTGCGACTAGGATGGTTGTGGTTCAGACAGGAAAACCTATGAGGCACGACTCAAGGACCTCGATCTGTTCTCATTAAATTCAATTTAATTCAATTCAATTTTATTGGTCTGAAAAGCATATAGCTTTACAAAAAACCACAGAATAATATGGTAACAACGAATGATATAACAAGCAAAAATGGGATTGCGTTGCTTACTGAGCAGTTCAAGAATCAATTAAAAATCCAAAGAGCAGAAATTGTTTTCGATTGGTGGGATAAAAAATGTAGATGCATGGTGTTTCGATGTATATTTTTCTTTGATGCACGGGTGTAGGGTCAAAAAGGCATCAAGGCTTCACTTGAAAGTTTGCTGATTTGGTGAGTTTACAACATTATCTAGCAGAGTGTTCCAAGTAAAATAAACTCGCACGGCAAAAAAATGTCGTCTGCATTTGAGTCCCTAGTGAGGGACAGTTAGAGTAAATGTGTGAGCTCTTGTATTATGCGAGCTCCGTAGATTCAATAAGCATTGTAGAGGGTGATTTTCGATATTCAATATATTGTAAACCAGAATCAAATCCCCACGGAGACGACGACGTGGATAATCAAATAAATTTAGCGTTTTGTTTCGCTCATTGTTGGGTTTCCGGCTAAGGCCGGTGACAATTTTGGTATCTGGATGATATATTCGTTGCAAAATCGCAACATCTTTTTTAAGCCATGTCGACCATGCTTGAAATGCATATTCCATCGTGGGTCTGATGTAGATATTTATAATACAAGGAATCGTCTGTTTTGAGAACCTACCCGAAAATTATCTTTAGGAGTGACAATTTCTGTGATGTTTTGCGATAAACGTAGTTGCAGTGGCTCGACATCCCTAGGGTGTTGCTTATTAACAAACCCACGTCCTTTGTTCCATGGTCCACGAGAGGCTGTGTGTTCCAAGGAAATACTGGAACTCCACATATTTGCCCATGTTTATCATGTGACGCTTTCGGAAATTGGAAAATATGCGATTATTAGGGACCAAACCTGGAGCAGTTCGCAGTCTTCCGACTTACTTATCTTAGACCAAACTTTTATATCGTCCGCGAACAGTACGATCTTGCATTTGATGAGAGCTGGTATGTCATTAGCATAAAGCGCGAAGAGGATTGGTCCGAGGACGGATCCCTGAGGCACTCCACTTGTCACGGCTACCGACTTCGATAGAGCACCGTCCACAGAGACTTGAACAAGCCGATCAGTCAGGTAATTTTCTAACCATGCTAACAGACTGCCAGTGATACCACAACGTTCCAGCTTCTGCAAGAGAATACTGTGGTTTACACGGTCAAATGCTTTCGACATATCGAGGTAACATACATGGATAGTATCCCCAGCATCTACTGCTCGAGTCCAGTCGTCAAGGGTAAGGAGAAGGTTAGTAAGGCAGGAGTATCCCCTTCTAAAACCGTGTTGCGCTCTAAAAAATAGCCTATTTTCCTCAAAGTGATTGCTCAGTTTGCTTGCCACGATCATTTCGAGTACCTTGGATATGGCAGACAACAAGGTGACAGGTCTGTAATTCGCGAGCTCCGAACGCCTCTGAAAATCGGGGAGATTATACCACATTTCCATTCAGTCGGTATGACAATTTGCGACAGTGATTCGCAGAATAACTGAGTCAGAGGTCCGCATGAAGATTAGGCACAATGCTTGAGTATATTCGGGGTAATTTTATCACAACCAAGGGATTTTCTGGGATTCAACGATAGAAGAGTTCCAAGCACCTCTTCTTTGGTGATGGTTATTGTGTCCAATGGTTGAGGATGCGTTATTTCTGGATCCATTTGTATATCCACACTTTTCTTTGGACAAAATACTGTAGCATAATAATTTACCAGAACATCCGCGGTGTCCGCTGCATTTGTCTTCATTCCAGAGGGCGTCAGCAAGGCCGAAACTCCTGGTTTCACTGAACACTGCTTGTTCACAATCTCGTAAAGAAGCTTGGGATTCCGTTTCGTTTTAGAAATTATGTCAGCCTAATACTGTATTTTGTCTTCAGCAATAAGTTTAATGACCTGGTTTTTAGGTTTCTAAAGGTCTATTATGTGGCATCAGTGGTTAACCGGCGATGGTTTCTCCAAGCCATATTTCGCAGTTTAATCCATTTCCGACTGCGACTGCGGTTTTTAAATTCGAATGCATTTCCACACTGTTTTGGTACGAATGCTGAGTTTGAGTTGATGTCCCGGTTAAGCTTAGTCAAAATGCTAGACCACTGCTCTTTTACTCCGATGCCTCCAATTTGTCAATCGTTAATCAAACTTAGGGCGTTTGATAATTTAGATAGGCATACTTTTCTGATGATTTTTGTTGTATCGTTTGTTCGCTCTGCTCGACATAGGTAGTCAAAATTTAGGACCAAATGGTCGCTCGAACCTAGCGGACAATCGTATGTAATGTTTTCGACGGAGTCTTCTTCACTTGTCAAGATCAGATCGAGCATCGAAGGCATATCTCGCCATCTATATCTTGTATTGCTTTCAACGTGATTATACAATGGAATTTCGTCAAAGAGCTGCTGGAAGAAGGCAGCAGTGGAGGTCTGCGAAATTTTGTTAGTATTCAGCAAGTTAGGCAGATTTGAGTCTCCTACGATCAAGATTCTGGTATGAAATCTCGATGCAATCAAGCGTAGCTTGTCGAGTAGATTCATATTCTACACTTCCGGGGCTGCTGGTAGACGATATATTACGCCGATTATGTTATCTTCGCCTGTAGTCGTTGTCAACAAACACCATAGGGTGTCCTGAAGCACCAAGTCTTAATCCGTCAGTTCTTTGCACTTGAGTCTCTGATCATGATAGAGTGCCACGCCTCCTCCTCGTGACGCATGGTGTCGGTGAAGCATTGACATACCAGCAATCTCTAACTCACAATCGTGGATTTCCGGGTTCAGCCAAGTTTCGTTAATGGCGATTAGCCGAGGTCGTTTAGTCTCACGTCGAGCGACAAGTTCGGCAAATTTGTTATTCAAGCATTGGGCATTCGTACAGAGGGATCCAAGAACAGTTTTGGTAAGCAAAGATGGATGGTGTCGTGGTATGACATAATCCGAGACAACAGTCATTGTCACTCCGACTCTGGAAGTGTCAGCGATTTTCTGTTTTTTGTCAAGTTAAGTAGAATATCGGTCGTTTCAGGTTGAGTGGCGCAAATCGAATCCTCTTTTTGACCAAAAAATTTTTTTTATCTTTTCAGTTCACTCTCGGGAGTCATTTGAGGTGGCTTTGCGTTCGATTGCTGATTGTGTGTCCCAGCTGAAGATTCATTTCTTGGTTCAGTTGATAGGGCTTCATCAATCCGAACAGTATTTAATGCAGAGTGGGCTGCTTTTATATCAGTATTTATGTAATCGCTAAGGATTACACCTTTTAGGATTTTGTGTTTCCAGCATTTCCATTTGGAACGTACAGTATCAACCATAGTACTCATTAGGAAGTTTATTTTCAGTGGACGTGGCTTATTACCTTTGTAGTTTGCTGAGGAAGGCAGCCTGAAAGTATCAACGACAACGGCCTTTTTAACGAAAATGGTATCAGCCAGAAAACTCCATTGTCTTTAAACATGCTCAGCTCGCTCGTTAGCCTCAGGATTGCCTGACAGTTCTGGAACTCCGAGGATGATGAGATTGCAATTTGATGACTTTCTTTTGTCGTATGTATTGTTCCTCCTTTCGGACCATGGAATATCAGCATGAATACGAATATTCAGTGAATTGTTAGACCCAAGTAGGTAAGAATTTAGTAGTACGTTTTCCAGGGGACGCACATTTTCTAAGTTAACCCTCAAGAGCCTGGGTTTATCCTGATGAGGTGAATCACGCCGTCTAGTTAAACGAGTCAATACTAACGGCACTACAGTTCTAAGTTTCATAAGTTTGCACAGTTCCTTCCATTTTTCTTCATCGTAACTTTGACGGTCTTTGAAGAGAGTACATTCGGGCTCAGGAACGTCAATACAAATGACACTCAAAGAGTGTGCCTTACGATTGGTGGAGATGTTATTTCGTTTCGCCAAAGCATTATCTGTTTTGCCATCCGTTGGTTGTTCAACCGCTCGCTTTTTATTCGCGGATTGTGTTGAATTGTTTTAGACCTTTCCAAGGCTCGCCGATCATGGGAACGCCTCAGTTGTTCTGAATTGCTAGGTCGAATGTCTGTATGTTCATCATCGCATTTTTTACCTTCCTGCCTCCTCAGAAACGGAGATGAAACACGATCTTCACGCTTAAGTCTAGGCTTCAGTTTGCTAATTAATAAGTCATTTAACAAACCTTCAATTTCCTGCATACGGTCCTCTAAAATCAACATCCACATATTAGTTTCAGTCTGTGAGCTGGCGGTCGTCTTTGTACAGTTTCTATGTTCAATTCTGCGTACATGACAGATGTAGCATACTCCTGGCATTTCATCTTTATTAATAATTACAATAGCATTAACAGTCAGGGTAACGTCACAATTCATATGAACTTTATCGTGACAAATAAAACAACTAGCGTGTCGGGCATTGTGAATTACCGCCTGTCGACAAATTTTGCACACGTGACCACCATCACTGGGTTTCTCTCGTGAGGTCATGACGCCGGGATGTAAAAATATATTGATCGATCTGTGTGGTAAATGGGTGTGCGCGCGTCGGCACGTATGAAGCGAAGTTGGGTCCGGAGCGGATTTAAGGTTGTTGGAAGTGGGTGAGTGAATAATCACGCCATAGGAAAGGTGGGTAACGATCCGATTTTTCAGTAACGTGTTAAGCGAAGTGGGAAAGCGAGCTCTTTCAAATGGTGGCAAATTCAATCCAATATTCAGTGTTGCACACAAACTTGCCCGTGTATGTCTAGTTTGGTTCAAAATGTAGAAAACTGAATTTTCTAAAATTGCTTGTTCTGCCTTCAAAAATGGTATAAACACAATGCTTGTGTTAAAAGGAGTGCAAAAAGGTAAAATTTATCCAGATAGGACGAGATGGGAGTGAAATAGATCCAAAAACGCAAGAGCCCAGAATAATGCGACCGCACAGCCCACAGTATCGTATGTTTTTTGACGGCGAATGAGAGGCAAACTAATAGAAACCTTCAGGATTCAAAAAGGTCTTACGGGTGATAATATTACTGAAATCCTTAAACTTGCCCCTAAAGCAGCTACTAGGGGTTATTTTGGGAAACTTCTTAAGAGTGGGACGAGGTTGCTAGCACGTAAGCACTTTTTCAGCAACCGGGTGGTCAACTTCTATAAAAACTCCCAGATTGTATAGTAAGCCTCCTAAATGTTTTGAGCTTTAAAAGGGAATTAGACGCTAAATGGCCTATCATATTTCTGCACATTTCCAATAAAAAAACTTAAAATACAACGAAAACTTATTGTAACTTTTTAATCTCATATCTTTCTAGGCCTAGGCAACATGACAGCATCTTAGCCCACATATATTTTATGACTGTGTTTCACTTTGCCTCGACTAGGCTAGTGATTTGCCTCGACTAGGCTAGTGATTTCATAAATCCTAC
>JACCGJ010016154.1:0-45194 GCA_013407085.1 Atriophallophorus winterbourni | reverse complement strand
TCCAATTGGGTATCGGGAATTTATAGATGTGTACAGCTCTTCTGAAATTTCTTTGTCTTGAATTGAAAGTTTTCTCTTGTTATCTACACGACTCTATTTGTACATGTTTAGTGCAAACAGGTGTTACTTGCAGGCACGTTTTTATCTGCTGGGATTATACCATAAGCGTGATATTTCCATTAGCCTGTCCTTAGAAAACCATCAATCTTTGCATCCAACAATCCGATTTAGACCTTTGCTATCTTGTTTACAAAAGTTGTCAAAATGATGTTCAGTTCAATTTGATTTTTTGAGTTCGTGTTTCTTTGATTCAACTCAATTCTGATTGGTTCCGTGCTCTCATCGATCTGCATTCCACAGTCCAGTGACGGATATAATATTAGCCTACAGGACACATGTTTGACAATATGATTAATAGATAGTGCTTCAGGTCAGAAAAAACACGAACTGAATACTTTACGCTCGCTATGCTATTGAAAATAATATTAGTATAAAGTGGAAACGCGTGACAAATAATAATTTAATGTACCCAATCACAAACTTCGAGAGCCTTTTATCCTACTTTATCCTGGCTGTCTACAGATAGTGATTGAGAAATTACAGTATGACCGATGTCCCCTAACATTCATGTCAATGAATCGGCTACCATCTAAAATATTCCAGAAAATTCACAAAACCGACACTAGTCTTACGCATTTACTGTGCTTTCAGTGGACGCATTGATCGCGTCACAGATGAAACAGAATAGCAAATCAACGGTTTTTAACGTCAGAATGTTTTCTGGGTCAGAATTTGTTCCACATGGAATAACTTGCCCGTAGAAATCAGTCGAGGTTTTCGCTTCAATGCTCGATGAATATCATGTAGTATGTGACTGTCCCTATTGATTCTTGGATGTTTTCTATATATATATATATTTACTATATATACCTCTTTTTGAATAAACTTATTGCTTCTTGTACCATAAAAATTTTCTGAGTTCTGAGTTCACACAACCCCCATCCATTCTTCAATATGTGAATGGCTCTTGCACAGGTTGGCTAAGCCTATCGTGCTTAACAGTAAATTCAAAATGGAAATATGAATTCAAGAGATCCGAATTTTGGTTACCATTTAAAGGTTATATACTACACATTGCAGCGTATGTAATGCTAGTTAACGGGTTGAGATTTCCTGTGAATAACATTGGATCAGGGAAATAAAGGATAATAACAAGATGAGCAGCAACGTATTCGTTGCAGATTTTTATTTTGTCAGGCAGGCGATTGGTGGGGTCTGGTCTGCTACCTGTTCCAGCACTTTTAATGTAATTTGTATTGTTGTGTATATATTGATCGACAGAATCGAATATATTGGAACTAAGCGTCTCACTCTGCTTACATTCGAGCGTCTGGTAGGTATGTTCCTTTGATCGTCACGCAAATGTTCTATCACAATTAGATCACCTAGCTATACTACGTAATTATCAGCCTAGAAAATGATAATAATTTATTTATAATTGAGAAATATTAGGAAAGAAACTTGCTCATGATCCGACACAGAGATACCGAAGGGCAGCAGTAACGCATGCAAGTTTCTAGTCAAAAGCAGAAATTTAAAAGGCTTAGATGGAAAATACGCTTAACGTTCATTCTTAACCCTTTACTGCCCTCAGTACCGAATTCGGTTCGCAAATTAAAATTTGTATAAATAAACAGTGATCGGTTCAAATCGTTTCCTTTGTGTCTTTACTTGTTCAATACAAGTCTAGTACCAGTTTGATACACAGCTACAGTAGTCATCCGGCATATAACGCCAGTGTGCATCGAGAGTTTGCGAGAGATGGACGTGTAGCGTATTCAGCCTAGAAATTAAATTGGGCAGTTAAGGGTTAAAAACGATTGAAAATGAACAATAAAATTAATCAAGAAAAGTGCGTCGTCATAGTAATCTATCCAATGAGGAAGGTCACAGTGTAGTTAGTCAGAATGCGTATCGTTCATACGAAATGAACGAACAGTCAATGTTTTATTACGCGCATGACAAGGAATCTCAAAAGTGCTAATCTATCCACAGTGGAATAAAATTTGCGTCCACGTCAACTGTCACCTCTAGTTTAACTTGCTAATGATCTCGTGTGAACGCTTCACCACTTTGGTCCCGTCGTATCCACCTAGCTGAATCGCAAATACTCCACTAGCTGATCATCTATGACACTCGGTTCTGAATCCCGGCAGTTTTTCCTCCAACATTCTGTTTCGATTCTTCAGCAACTCGCTTACTTGTGGGTTTCCGTTGGTTGGTTTTGTCGCTTCCTGCTCTAGTGCTTTGCCGAAGTATGGAGATGCGAATAGCTTTTTATTTGTTCTCTTTCTTCAACATCCTTCACTCACCTTAAATCCAAATATATCTCCTCGAATATGTCAAGCTGATAATTCTTCTCCATCAACTCAGTATCGTTCGCACTCGATTGACTTAGCCACGGCCGCTTCCATATTTAGTCAAAGCACCAGTGCAGCGAGTCGAAACACGCGTCGGTCAAACTTGTACAGTGTTGCGACCCATGATTCGGTACAATAACACACGTACTGATTCATGCTGCTCCAACCTCTGTTAGGATAACAGCTGGCGATAGTGTTGAACTATATTCATAGATATTCATAGATGTTCACGACGTTTTGTCCCCGAGATGTATTACAACCATCGGAATTGTCAGCACCAATTGTGCCGGAGACTATATGCGATGTATGCATCAGTTGGGAAATAGTGCAGCACAACCTACGTAAGTTGAATATCAACAAGTCCCCGGAAGCTGACGGAATCACAGCTGCAATCCTAAAGTTATGGGTCAGTCAATTGTGCGAACCACTTTGTGATTTATTTAATCACTCTTGGATGGAGGGTGATGTGTCGACAAACTGGAAGAGAAGAATCATAACATTATTCTACAAAGCTGGAAATCGTTCTGACCCAGCAAATTACCGCCCTGTTAAACTCCTTCCAGTGATCTCGAAAGTTATGGAGCGAAGTGTGTGCGAAAAGAATTGTTAGTCATCTCGAAAACCAAAACTTGTTATCCAGAGGGCAACATGGATTTCGGAAGTCTCGTTTTTGCTTGACTAACCTACGGAAGACAATAGACGACTGGACGCAGGCAGTGGATGATGGTGGTTTCGCGCATGCGTGTTACTTGGACATATCAAAGGCGTTTGATCGCGTGGACTATTCTTTACTCCTGAGTAAGCTGCATGAAGTTGGTATTAATGGGTGCTTTCTTATCTGGCTGAGAAGTTATCTTCTTGATCGCAAGGCAACTGTCCGTATCGATCGTGTGATGTCTGGAGAAATCGAAGCCACTAGCGGTGTCCCCCAAGGTTCAGTACTTGGTTCGGTTCTATTTTTGGTCTACATCAACAACCTTCCAAAACTTGTCACAGTCAAAATGGTTCTCTTTGCGGATGATGTTAAACTTTGTATGCGAATGACGTCAAGCATGCACTGTTTAGCGTTTACAAAGCGATTTGGATATTTTGAACAGCTGTTCAGAGCAGAACAAGCTTCCATTCAATATCAGAAATTTAAAAATGTTGCAAATAGTTAAAGTTTCCCATTCTTCTAAGAACGTGGATAATTGGAGCAAATTCAGATTTCTCGTGATTTTTTCATATTGGATCTACGCATTTAACACCGTTAATAATTTGCAAGTACTCAATTGGAATAATGTCATTGGAGGGATCTTATTCTCCTTCATCGACTGGTTATATTTTCAACATCGTGCGAGCAACTCCAGAAGCGTATTGCAGGATTCAATTCTGATTTTGCTGTAATTCGTGATCACCGCTATTTTGTCTCGCTCACGATATATTTCATCGATCACTCGACAGAACCACTGCTTGTGCACACACCACTGAACAGTGCTCAGAACTCAGTAAGTTTTATTAGAAAAACAGTAAGCTTAACATTAATCATGGGATAACAAGGTATATCGAGTAAAAGTATAAAATCGTCCAAAAATCAATAATAACAATCACATACCGCATGGTTCGTCGTATACTCATCGAGTTTAGAAGCGAAAAACTCAACAGATTCCGAACGTACGATTTCTTCAGGCAAAATGTTCCAAGGGAAACAAATTCTAACCGCGAAAATTTCACGGCGAATATCCAATCGAGAATGTGGAATGTTTAGAGCCTTTGAATGTTTTCGTATTCGAGTAATCCCATTGAGCTTAAGCAAGTATTTTAGGGGATGATTTTTAGTTTGCAAGATTTGGAATGCCGTTGTTGGGTAAAATCGTGTAGTTTAAACATTCTTTCTTTGATAGGCAAATTTATGTAACGGGATACCAACATTGTCGCATGATAATAATTCCTGTAAAGTAGTTCGATATCATTCCTCAGTCATCGTGCCCAAGCTTGGAATATTCCAAAACGGGACGTACATATGTATTAATTAAGTGGGGTAAGGTTTCGGGCGTGAAAATCCTGAATATGCTTTATACAAGAGTCAAGATACGGCAGGCTTTATTGTACACTGTCCGGCAATGATGTCCAGGCTTCTGGTTAAACGACACCAAGATGCATAGATCTTTTTCTGCGGTGGTCCAGACGAGATCTTGCGTGCCAAGCTGATGTGTGGTGTAGATATTTTCCAAGCTGCAGCATTTTACATTTCGCAGGGTTAAGTGTTAACTCATTGGTCTGCGACCGACGAAATAAGGTGCACATGTCCCGTTGTTAAGCCATCTGATCATTAACAGACCTGACTCGTTTCCATATTTTAATATCATCGGCAAACAGTATCAAGTTACATCTAATATCCTCTACTATATCGTTCATATACACCAAGAACAGAAGAGGTCCAAGCACCAAGCCTTGCGAACTCCACCTGTGACATCTATTTTTCTAGAGTGAGTGCTGCCAATGCGAACTTAGACGTGTCTAACAGTAAGATAGTCCCATATCCAATCCAGCAACATTCCCGTTATTCCATGAGCTTCGAGCTTTTTTATTAGAATATCATGGTTGACTCTATCGAACGCTTTTAAAATATCGACGTAGCAAGCATGTACAGCCTCACCGTCGTCTAGTGCCTTGGTCCAATCCTCGAACTTTGTAAGAAGGTTAGATAAACAGCAACGATATCTTTTAAAACCGTGTTGGGCTGCGGTCAAAATATTTCGATTTCCAAAATGTTCTCTTATGCGCGCAATCACAATGCGTTCCATTAATTTAGAGATCACCGGAAGTAACGTTACCGGTTCCCACCCAGCCGTGTATTCATTGACAGTCATTTCAATTAATGATTGCAAATGTTGCGAATTTGGTAAAACCTTATATGTGATACAACGCTTAGAATTGAAGACAAGTGAGTATAACGTTGTTACAACATCGGCGGTATCTTGGCCAAAGTGAGACAATCCATTAGATGTTTGTACAGAGAATACGCCTGGTTTATTCTTGATAGCTCAATTACTATCTTGTAGAGAAGCTTAGGATTCTTTTCCATTATCTTAAGCAAGTTCCATTGGAACTGCGTACGATCTTCCCTTACAAGAGTCGTGATGTGATTACTTATCTTACAGAATCGCTTCCAAGTTGCTTCCGTAACAAAATTCTTATGAGTTTTCAAAGACTCGCATTTTATAGCCAACTATTTCTTAGTTCTACTCCAGATAACAAACTGTTTGTTGTAGTTGCATTTGTGTGGTTTTCGTCAATCTTCGAATTCAGATAATTTAGAAACGTATTGTAATATGAGCCAGAATCAATGCAATCAAACTCATGAGTGTGTGCATCCCGGAGACTGATATTTAAGGATTGAAATTGTATTTTCCTTAAGAATTTAGTCTGTTCGCTCAATCGTTCCGCACTACATACATAATCAAACAAAAGCACCGCATGATCACTCTTTCTCAGTGGTGCCAGGTAATGAATATCCTCTACCGCGGTTGCTTCATTCGTTAAGACAAGGTCAAGGGTTGATGGTTGGTCAACATCCCGTCTGTGAGTTGACTGGTCAACGGGGTTGTGTAGTGAATCAATTTCGATAACCTTCTCGAATTTATGTTCAGACGAGTGCAGGGAGTGTTTATTTTTTGAAAACAGATGCGGGAGTTTAAAAATGATCAGCAATTGAGTAGTCTGTCAGCTTGTAATGGATTGCAAGAATTCGATTAGTTTATCATTAAATGAGCATTTGGATGATGGCGAGCGGTAAATGATGCCGATCTTATATTCATCTCCATTGACTAGGTTTACTAGGGCCAGGATGATCGATTACGTTACCATGCGCTAAACGTTAATGAAGGTAGACTGCAACTCCATCGCTGGATCTTAGGCGATCGCGACGGAGTAGTGACATTTTCGGAATCAAAAGCTCAGCATCAGTCATGTAGAGCCGGAACCAAGTCTCTGTAATTGCAACCAAATCGGGTGAAAGTCTGCACAAAGCTCGCATAGTTCGTCTAATTTGTTGGTTAAACACTGAGCATTCGTATATGTGCACTTGATCGTATTTCTCATACACATTATTGGATCATGTAATGTAGCTGATGGTAGGACTCGCGATGAGTCTGACCTTTTTCGTTTTTTGATTTACATTTTGACTGTCAGTATCAAGATTGAAATCAAAGTGTGACTGGGCGTTAGCGAGGAAACACGTTTGGGCATGATTAGTCTTACGTCTGGTGGAAGTTTTGCGCGGTACGATTTCCAGTTGGTATTGATAGCAATAGCCATGTCGGTCGTTAGAAAAGTGATCTTCAGATAACTTGGCCCTATTCGGAAGATTTAGGTATTCTAAGTGTCTACAACAATTGAATCACGAGATCAAATGGCATCGGCAATGTATAACCATCACTTCAAATCATGTTGCTTTGATTCCGAAGCTGATACTGTATCAGCATTTTCGGGGACATCGAGGAATATTTAATCACGTGAAGTAGACTTGTCTCTGCAAGTTGACTGACATTTTCTCTCCCACCAGGATATGTCCCAATTTCCCGTATTGATTTTCGGTGCCATATTTGGCCGTACGTGCTATATTTCTTTGGAATTCCCTACCCGAACATGTGGTGGACTCTCTTTGCCTAGTGATGTTTAAAACGAAATTGGACTTATACATGAAAAAGAATATCATTCGTGAGCCATACATTTGCTATACTCTATTCCTTTTTTACTATTTTATTTTTCACATTTTCATTCATACCATAATCTGGCGGTGTTTTAAAGTATCAACTTCTAAACATAAATCCTTGAATCCGTTTGGAACAAAAATCCCGTCATTGAATATCACGGTTCATATACTACATAGCAATGGACAGTTCGAAAATGAACCCTTTGAGTACAAGCAACATACGAAACGAACTGGTTTGATTTTTCGTGTATAAACCAAGAAGGAACGTGTACCCGATATCACGAATCAATATAATAATCGATTTAGAGTCAAGTTCTGAACGTATTGCAAGACGAGGTAAGCAAGAAATTGCGAGTGCAAGCTCTCACCGACAGCAGAGTTCACCTGTCTAATCGATCCGAAAACTGGGATACGATGTTTAAAGCTTAGCACCCTTTAAAATTGGTCATGGATACAAATAAAAACAAATTCACTAGTAAAATATACAAAGCATCGAAAGCACCGAGTCTTTAAAGTTTATATACCCTTGAGTGCAGACCTGGCATATAAAGGATGTCGTATTCGTCTCATTCAATTGTGGAAAATGCAAGTATACTTCCCATAAAACGGGATTCCTACCTACCATTCATTGTGGGACGTTATAATATATAATAATATAATTCAATAACATTACAGTGTTGCCAACGTTATGGGTGGGTCCGTCGGTATACTCTATCTAATGCGGTCCATGGTGACTTTTGAGTTTAACAGGCCTGCTCCATCAAAAGCTAGCCGAAAGATCATGTATAGCATTTGGTTATCACAGAACAGACGTGAGCAAAGGCTCATTATCCGCAAGACAGATCTCGCACAGCGTACATGCATGTACTCGTCATATCGATCGATGGCCAGGATTAAGCTCCCAAGTCATCAAGATCGAACGTAGTGTTAGCTATACGTGTGTGTTTTCGTTTTCAATATGTTTGGTGTTGAAGAAATGTTAGAGACCGCGGAGTTTGCGGCAACGAGTTTATACGTGCTGTAGGCTAGAAGAGTGTAGCCCACGGATTTAATCCAAGAGAAATGGTCCTACCGATTTCATTAATAATCAAACATATATTCGACTATGTTAAACAACTGTGCGAGACGGCCTGAATTCAAGAACGATTAACATGGAGAAAACATACATTTCCTTACCGATCGTTTTAGAGGAACTTCTGCTAATATGGGTTTGCGGGTACATAAAGCTGCGTCCAAAGTCCAAGAGAAATGTAGACCAAAATACTAAACAGAGATTCAGACCAGACAGAAAGATTGATTTGCAAAATGGAATGAATGGTCAAACCTGTGGTTACTTGATGCTATCTACTGATTCAAAGTGCACAATTTTAATTTCTCTCTTATAAGTAGTTTGACAAAAATCCACCAGCAAATAAGATTATAATGTTATCCGAGTGAGACTGGATAGACTGATCTATGGATTTGTATGAAGGTATGACCTGATCGATGGAACGGTTGAACGAACATAAATGGATCTGAGGTTGTCACAGCCAGTGGTTTTGGGGATTAGGTGTCAATTACAAAATTTTATAACGGCAGGCGTCTCATATAGTTTCTTACAAACAAGTCTTGCTCCAGGCTTACACTGGCATTCCCATGTGACCAGTCGGCGCTACTTCTACTGATAGGGGAAACGGCAAATGCATGTGACAGGCGCTGCAAAACCAGTTTGTGCTGGAAAGATCAATCTGATAATTCCAAGAAAACGGTGCACCTAGATGAAGGAAAAACTTATTCTAAACATCCAATCCCTCGTTAGACAGTTCAAAGTTGTAATCAACTTTATCCAGCAACTTATGTGAATGCATCGCTGTCCAAGTGTATCAACCTAGCTGGTACTTTCGGTTGCAATTGTGGTGGTGAGGAACTTCTTGATGCATGTGCAACAGCTAGTTCTCCATATTGAGCTGCCCTAGTGTACATCTCAGCGCGCCAATGCAGAAGACATTCCATTCCAACAGTGTGGTTAACACGGGAAGCAACAGATACCAGTTGAAACATATAGCTGGACTGGTGTATAGCTCAGTGCGCGTCTGCTTTCAACGTTGGGAGAGATTTTAAGATCTCGGTAGTGGTGAGGTGCCGTCTCGCCACGAACCCTATTCTTATTGGGTTCATTGTGATTAAGAACCCGCTCAAAAACACTGTATTATTTCGCACCAGCGAAACACATTGCAATAAGGCGCGTGCGGTATAAATGGCCGAGAAACCTGGATCATTCACGGAAGCTTAATGCTGTGCATATACCTCTAACCAACACAGTACTGCTTATCACTGAGCACTGCAGAGATTGCTCCTCCCGAACCGGAGTATTTAGTCCTTTGAAACGCTGTGAAGTATGAAAGCGTCTTGTGCCTGTGGTGTACACTCATGCTCAACATCGAGCGAAGGATGCCAACAATAACTAGACTGAAACTGGGTCGTGTTTTCGTGTCAACTGAGGTAACAAACACAGGGTAACCTTGTCAATCGAACGGTTTGGAAGCTGGCAATGCACATTACGCTGGCTAAGTTAAATACTGTAACTTTGAGCAAGTTTATTGTGAGGACCAAAAGTCAGGCAGCACCTTGAAGGTGGTACTAGCAAGCATCTAAATAACAGGTGGGTTTTAAGAGTTGACAACCATTTCGGCAGAACCACTGGACATGTTGAAACCCGAAAGTAACGAAAGTGAATGGATTCCAGAGTTGTGGGCAAAACCCCACCCGAGTGAATATAAAAGCCAAAGCCGAGTACGCAAAATATAATGAGGTTAGCTTGCATTAAGTGATGAGGTTTCTGTTCACATCCCGTACACAACACCACCGGTTTCTGGTTGTTTGCCGTCGTCGTTTACCCACCAATACAAGCTCGGCGACCAAATCCTGTAGTACGCAGTGGAAGAAAAGGACCTGGGCGTCTGGATTTGTAGTAGTTTGAAAAATGATCTACAATGCCAAGTCCTTTCACGCACGTCTCGGCTGCTAGCTATGTAACTAGGGACATTTGGTGGTTTCCCCGTTGTTTTTTCTCCTGACGAACACTTACGTACACCCGGTTATAAACTACACTTCCCAAGCCTGGACACAATTGCTCCAGAAAGATATTTTACTTCTGGACCGCTTATATCATAGAGCTTCAAAGCTTCTCAATGGTTTTCAAAATACACCATACATCAAGCGACTCAGACGACTGGAACTGAGGACATTTGCGCGAAGGAGAATATGAGGCGATCTTGTTTTTCTACAAAGTCCTTACTATTGTTTCCCACCCCCTGGATAAATTATCCCACCTTCGATCATCCAGCAACATACGTGGCCATGGTTGCAAGTTGAAGATACCGCACTCCAAACGGAACTGCCGCAGATATTCGGCGCGTGTTCTGCTTGGAGTTCTCCATCTGCCGATTTGGTAAACTTTGAAATCGATACTTGACGATTATATGAGAGCTAATCCTGATTTTGCCCCCAATAATTAATACACTATCCCAGTTATGACGTCCCATTGATTATATATGGTTATTGTAAATATAATTGACTTTTAAACCATAAATCTTGATTCTAGGTTCAGTGAGCATTAAAACGATGAAAAAGTGATAAACAAGGTTTCACTTTGGGACTATTGTTAAATAGGGTTCCTCGACATAACAGTGTTCAAACACAAAAGAACATACTGACAGCATCATCATCATCGTGAAGCACAAGTCTGGAGCCAGGCAAACTGCCAAGCAATATGAAGCAGGAAAAGCAGATAAGCAAGCGCGTGGCAAAGGGAAAGCAGGCAAGCGGAATATGCAAAAGCAAATGCGCAAAAAGTAACTTGATTCTGTAGTTTCACTGCATGCGATCTTGTGATTTTTTGTTTTGTTTTTACGTTTTTTCCAATCAAATAATACCAGATTAAAAAATTAGGACACAATAAAATGTACTGCCACCATTGACTTCGGTTTATAGCCACATCGCGTAAGGTTTCCAGCCAACTATTAGGTGGATCTTTTGGACCCCACCAAGGCAAATGAATACGCCCAACTGAGCCTAGCGCTACGGTGAGTTTCTTCATCCCAACGCGTCACGTCATAGACTGGCCACCCGATCGTTTCTCCCAGCTTCTGCGAATAAGGCGCGGTATGATAAACGGTGAGAAGGCATTCTTAAAACATGTCCCAACCATCGCAAACAGGCAAGCATCAACATTTATCTCAGTCCGTGACCACCTGGTCCTAACACCCGCTTGCAGACATCTATATTTGTAACGTGATGCTGCCACCGAATGTGAGCATGAGCGCCTACTTGTTTCAAAGTAATTACATCCCGAAACCAATGACGTAATTCAAACAACGTGAACTAAGTGAGTATAACCCCGGATTCAAAAAAGAATATCATCGTCACACAAGAAAATTTGTTTTCAATGAAAATAGGAATAAATCTGCGAAATCGAACACTAAAACAACTTGAGCACATTCATCTATTCTACAAAAGCGTATCAAACTACAGTTGGCGATGGCTAACATTACACACTACATTTCGATACAGTAGGGTAATCAATCCATGGGAGACGGCTGACTAAAAACAAACAATATGTTTCTAATCCAATGAAACCTGAAATGGGAAAACCACGAACCGGCTAATGTAGACGTATGATGTAGACAGAGATTATCACGGGGTAACGTCCGTGGTACGTGAGGTGTCAGGTACACGGCAGTTTCGCCACGAACAAATTGAAATGCACCACTAGAAGAAAGCTAATCACGGCACCCAGCGCAGCTCCCATTTGAATGGCTAGACCGGCCACGCGTAGGCTCATGGGGTTTCGGCTACGTCCGGACAAAAACAGCCACAACCATGTGCGAAGTACACTGAAGCCAGCGCGTAACAAGATCCACGATATGACCTGATGGTGAATGAGGAAGGATAAAGCGATAGCGATTTTGTCCGAATAGACGGTTTGCAAAGACGTTAAACAACAAACAGCCGGTCGTTGTGATTACTACTTAAGTGAGCTGCACCTTTGCGCTATCATCGGACGGAATTTGTAACTGGCTCAAATGTTAGAGAGCGCTAATCTGGGGGAACAGAATCCCTTGAAATGATATAAATGATAGTAGAACGGGGTTGAAATAAATGTTTCATTCTTGGTATCCAGGAAAGCCAACCTAAAAATGGCGAATATCGCGCAACTAAACAACCTGTGTCGACTTTCAGGAAAAAATTCGTTTTTCGATTTAAAACAACGCCAAACAGATTTTAGCATTCAGTTAAACAAGAGGCGTGGAAAGTTTACGTTTTCATACAATCAGAGTATAGAGCCAGTCAATCTTGTAAAACAGCTCAATTCCAATCTTCACACGGAGTGGGAAAGCATGAAATCGAAAACAGATAAGCTGTCCTGATCCCCGCCACGTAGAAACACTACGGACGCATTGCAGTGAAATCCTCAAGGGAGCTGTTTGCGCTGTTTGTCTCCTATTACTCATTCATAATGCTTGATTGCCGGTTTCATGTACATGAGCTATAAGCGACTAGACAAAGACTGCACAGCACTTTATCCTTATAGACTCGTGTAGCTTGTTAATTCTCCTACGTTTAACTTTTCTACGAAATCGCCCGCCAAAATACAGGCGAATTGCCATTCAGTTACAGACTTCACGTCGACTAGGATACTGCCAGATTGTCCAGGCCTAGATACGAGAACGAAAAGAGCGTGTTTTCGCATGCAGCTCACTAACGGTAGCAACCTAATTTAAATCGGCGTTAGCTGTACAGCACAATCGCACATCCGTGCATAAGACTAGTAAGAATTTCCCATTGAACAATCTTCATAGTCATGGTTATCCTCCTCATCGATGCTTAACTATACTCATGTTGCAGCATTGAGGTTAGTCTTAATCAAAGTGGTCGCAGATAAATCGATTTGAAGGTTTGGAAGCTCGCGTCAATCAAATAACACCTACACCAGAATCAAAATATGTCAAAACCCCATTTGGTTGTGCTGTCATAAGGACCTCAGTTAGAGAAACCGTTGCTGGAGTGAGTACTTTCTCTCAATGTAGCGAGTCACATAGTGCAGGTCTCTATAATCAGGCCAAACAATCTAATGAAACACCGAAGACGGACCAGTTTGTGGAGGCATAATTCTAATATTGCTATCACAAGTAACCCAGGTTAATCAAACTTAAGCGAATGGCGACACCGTCAACCACTCCAGCCCTAAGCGAAGCCAACAATACAGCCTCCAATAACAAACTGCTGTCTTCAGCGAGACCAATGCAATGTGCACAAAAGGTTACCTTGAGCGTGTGTACTTTTGCTTCGAATATAAAGCTGCCAGTGCAAACAGGTCGACATCTTAGCTACAGCTTTAGTAGCACCAAGCAAAAGGGCGAAATGTAAGCACACTCTAACTGGACTGGTTTCCAGCTTATCTGAGGCTTTCGTCATTAACTACGGGCATCGATTTTACGCATGAGCATAAAGAAGGATCAAAATTCAAGATAGGCGGTAAACAAATTTCCAAACAATGCGGCGAAAGCCTCGAACCTGTCCGTATTCGAGATAAATTGATCGTGGTGAACTCAAACAATTCAACGAAATCAGTACGCTGGGTAAGACGAGAACCGGTGACGCTTACAATCTCCAATTTCCTGCACTAACACGGTTTGTTGGAAATTTGAAAACTGAGCAACTTAATTTAAAAGAAAGGTAGCACACAATTTAGAAAAGCATGATGAAAGGTGTAGCTGGAGCCGTGTATACATTGGTATTGAGTAGTGTATCTAAAACAAATGTGCAGAATGCTTGTGATGGATAAACAAAGTTATACTTGAATGCCACTGTTATATAGGGTTCGTACAACGAACCAAGATGTTCCAGCACAGAATCACATAGTGAATCCTGGTCAAGCACTCACGGCGCTTATGGATCGCCAAAGTAATGTGTTACTCACATGCGGGGTGTGTGAGCAAGGCGCTTGAATATAGTGGAGATCGACCAACATTCAAAGTCGACATTGTTGCGGACAGTGAGCTGCTTGATGTGGTTTACACAGACGATAGTGTCTTACTGTTCGCAAATGCTCAAAATCTAACGATAACATGATTTGGTCGCATACCGGTGGTTTTGGTGTGCTATGCCGATTCAAAGTGCAATGTCCTTTTTACAGGACATTGATCTGTGAGGCAATTTCTGAGGAATGTTTCCGTCTGAAACGTGGACCGCCGAAGAAATTATGACGGTGAAATTGCTACAGCTGATTGAAATCCGGTGAAAATCAGGAATAGCGGCATCTAATTTCCGCTAATGTGAATAGTTGGATCAATCTGTCCGAGCAACTTTTCAACTCTAACGGATACATATGTTGGCAATATGTTATGACTATTCAAATAAGAACAGTTAATGAATGTCGACCATACGCCTTCGACCGTTGTAGACTGCGTCATATATCACCGTAAAAATCCCGTTTAATGGATACGCTCAAATCTAACAACCACTTATTGTGCAACGTTCAAAATAGGATCAGCGGTCGTTGGTAGGAATGAGAAAGCGCAGCTGGATAATCCACGCAACCTAGCGGTGACACGTTTGGCGGCAAGATTTGCAAAGCGATCCAAAACATTCGGATATAGTTTTGAAAAATGGACGAGATATTATTATTATTATTATTACACATATCTTTACAGACGATGTGCCAACAAGTATACCATGAAGAAGGTACATGATGGAAGAAAAAAAAGGAAAAAAGGGAGATTTTTTGTCGGTCTGTTTACACATGCCGTTTTTGATCTTTTTTGTCTTTTTTGGAATAAGGGAGGGTCACTGATAAACGGAAACACAAGCACGGTAGGATCCTCGCCACCATCACAGTGAGTGTTATCAGCCACATATCTTCACGGTCCCTCGGACCCCACCCGGGTAAGCGCGATGCCAGCAATGCCAGCATCACCAACAGCAACGAAATTAAGCTGTGTGCAGTGTTCATCCATGCAACCAAATATTAATTCTCGGAGAAGATTATGGGCATCATTCAACCCGGTAAAGAAATAAGACCAACTGAATATTCGTCAAGAATAAAAGCTGAACCAACTAAACGATTTAAATGGTTTGATTACTTCAGAAATAGAGGAAAATATTCGTAGCTCAGGGTGTGGATGGTATTCAACTTGTGTTCGCCGAGCTTGCGTTGTAGTTCTTGGACGTTTCGTCATCAGGCTAGATGACATCATCAGCAAAACTTCGTTCGAAGCTTCTTGTAGTTGGAATTCTTTGGTTATTATACCGCTTGTCTCTCCGTTCACCATCACTCCCGCGGATTGGTCGAGGTCATGTTATGCCTTCTCCGTAAGCGGTTTCTCATTTATCCATATGTTTCAGCCAGCTGGAGATGCTGGTTAGTTGAATTTGTTGTTGAGTGTCACGCTTCCAGGAATTCTCGCGCCCGTCGGTCGTTTCCTCTGGCTAATATTCTTGTGCGGTCCCAGTCGAACTGATGCCCGAATTGATCAATATGTATTGAGATCAGTGAACTCCGGTCATGTCTGCGTACGGCCAACTGGTGTTCATGTAGTCTTGTGCTGAGATTGCGACCTGTTTGTCCGACGTAGTTCTTCTCGCAGTCTCTGCATGAAATCTTGTAGACAATATTCGACTGTTCTTCTTTTGCCACTTTGTTTTTCGTGTTGTTGAACACAATAAAACAGGACTTTATCCGCGTAACTTGAAGAGAGACGGATGAAAAAGTAACATGGCTAAACAAGCCATTCATTTTAGCGCGTACACAAACAATCCATTAAGAACGACCAAGATAAATATTCGCTCTGTCGACAGCAACAACATTTGCGCATTAGAAGTGACAGGTGCGAAAAAAACAATAGCCATCAACTTTAGTGGATTTAGGGTTGGGTGGCCTACCAAACAATATCACGTACAAGGAGTAGAATGTCACCTCGGAAGTTTCAACTTACAGCTAACGCAGGACCAAAACCACCTAGCCATGGAGGATTGGGACTTGCGGACGCGAGATAGATCACATACGCCGTGGGCACCGATGCGCCGAAAGCGATCAACACCCATGCGAGACGTGCACGGCGGATTAACACGGCAATCACATTGGTATCCGCGGAGTTCAAGAGCGCGTTAGCCAATTTGGTACGCGGGACGGAATAGGTCACTGCGACAATGACCAGCGCGCAAATCACGCTCGACAAGGTAGCGGTCAAATGATACGTGAGTTGGCTGTACGCGGCGGAAGAGTAGGATTGAAACGCTGGCAGAAATCCGTAGGTTAGGAAACTGGAGTAAGCAAGCAGCAGTAATGGCAGAATGAAGTCGCCGAAACTTGAGCAGCACGAGGAGGTGGTAGTGAGGTAAGTGGAAGTGGAACTCGAAACGCCAACTTCCGGTTTTTCCTCGGACAAAGGTTGTTCGGAGCGGTCTAGAAAGACAGATTACAATCAACAAATATGAATGGAGGAGAATAATTGAGAACAATACAAACTCAGGCTAGGTGTGGAGGAGAAATGTCAGCATTACACTGGTAGTGAGTACCGAGTGCTTAATTCTCGCACAACTATGACATTGTAAAAATCCTAAAAAGACGGGAAAGGGTGGGACCTAAAAAGTGATTGAACCTGTCGAAGATAAGGCACACTGCTACACTGAGATGAGGTGCCTACTCATCGAATCAAACATGCATTCAATCAAATTTCGTGAACGAGTAGGGCGACGTTAGCATGATGGCTTCCTTGTGGTTTTCACTGTCACGCAACATGACAAGCTTTCCTCGTCACTTTGCTTGACAACGGACAAGATTAAACACTCGAATCAAATACCTACAACAATACCGCCATATCTTTGAAAGTGAGCAGTTCCAGCAATATTTGATCACGTGGGTCCCAACCAGGGAGACTGTTGGCCTAAACTGCAGTCAGGGCGGTTATCAAGGTCTTCCGCTGATTTAGCAAAGTCCGTCTGGCCCCCTTACAATGTCCCCATTCCGAGTTAGGAATTTGATGATTGTGCATTCGTAGGAGAAATGTATTTACCCGATAAGGAAAGCAAACATGATGTCAAGACGGGAATTTGATGGATGTGATACATTTTGCGCTAAGAGAATGAACCCTTGTTTGGCATCTTAGTTGATTCATATGGGAGGATATGTATATGTATGTATGTATGTATATTTGCATATATATGTATGTATGTATATATATTTGCACAATCTGATAGAGATATGGTGCCGTCCAACAGAAACAATGAAATGTACAAAGCGAGTAGGAGTACAAATCGGGTAGAAAGAGTGAGAAGAGAACAATGGATAATCTTTTTGTCCATTTACAAACGTCAATTTTTGAATTTTTTTTATTTTTCGATATAGTTTTGAACGATAGGAAAATGTCAGGGGATAATAGAGTTGATGCACTCTTTCCATTGATGCCGGTTCATTGCCATCGTTGCCAATGTGTCGAGCCATACACTCTCGCCTTTTCTTGCACCCCATCCAGGCAAGCGCGCTCGTTCAACCTTGGCTGAACCAGAAGTGAGCCTTTTCAAGCCACTCTTCCAAGTTAGCGGCTGACCACCAGCCAATTTTCTCCAGTCTGTACCAGCTGATGCATAAAGCGCTCGGCGTGGTAACCGTTCGGGTTTCATGCGCAGGACGTGCCCCAACCAGCGGAGACGACGTCGGTTAATGGCTGTCTGAAGGCTAGTGCCGTTGCTTCCTAAAACGAGGCGCCTGACCTCAGAGTTGCAAACGTGGTGTTGCCACCGTACATGAGCAATCCTTCGCATACAACGTTGGTGGAAAACCTCAAACCTCCTAACATCTGAGCGAGCTGTCCAACATTCACTCTCGTATAGCAATACTGTCCTTACCGAGGTGGAGTATATCCTTCCTTTAATAGCCAAGCTCAAATCACGTCTCTTCCAGAGGCACTTAAGTTTATTAAATGCCAGTCTGGCCTTAGCAATTCTGTACGTGATTTCCTTCTCTATCCGACCCCCAGCGACCACCAGACTTCCTAGGTATTTGAACTGCTCAACATGCTCGAGATTCAGATCATTTATAGCCAAATTTGGCAGTTCACCAGACCAGTCCTGAAGGAGCACTTTACTCTTGCTTGGCGAGAAAAAGAGCTCATACTTAGATGCCTCCATTGCCATCATATCCAAGGCTTGTTGGATAAATGTTGGGTCTTCGCCCAGTAAGGCAATATCATCAGCATAGTCCAGATCCATAACCCGCCCACCTGGAAGGAGCTCGACGCCACCCGTGGAGAAACTATTGAGAGCACTCCGGAGGACGTACTCGATGGCAAAATTGAACAAGAACGGGGGGAGATTGGACAGCCATGTCTTACACCCGTAGTAGTGGTGAATGGCATTGAAAGGCTATCGTACGCCCTTACCCTCCCTATCGAGTGTGCGTATAGGAACACTCCTAAAAGTAGCCCAGATGCCGAGGCATTGTTGTACGCAATTGAACACGCAGATCACTTTGAAGAAAGCTATTTTGTTGCACCCGATCTACTTTTATGGGTTCCACAAGGTGCTCCATACGAAATTTCATACTCTGACTGTGAACGAAAGCTTGGCGTTTACGGTAAGCAGGTACTACTTTTGTAGTAGAACTACTCTCTCCAACAGTAGTTGGAAGAGCAATGAAATGAAACTCGTTGGGCAGTAAACAACGTTAGCCTTTGAGGAAAGAGCGAGTGTTTGGAAAGTAGTCAGGTGGCCTGACGATTCAGAACGTTGGGGGCTTTGGTGAACAAGTGAAACATTTAAAAACACTCATTCAGAATGTGCATGTTTTGTGATACAATCACAGGATGCGAATTGCGCACTTTCCACCTATGCAGTTATGAAGTTGATCAAATCAACCCGAACAAAAAACATTTAATGCCATTCCGGAAATGTGGAGTGAATTCTCATGGAGAGCCGAATATTGGTGTGCGAATTAAGTTGAAAATAAGGATTCCATCCCAAAGAAATTATACATGGGTGACACTAGCAGTGAAGTGTACCGTGTATAAATAAAATGAAATGGGTTTAAATTGATACTTGCCGTTAAATCACTCACGTTGCCATGGTGATAAAACGAAATATTGAGTTCAGTGGAATCGATCACAAGTTTAGGCATTTGGTTACGAATGTGTTACATAATCAAGGAAAGATGTAACGATACCAACTAACAATGAGGTATAGCGGTACGTTCGAAGGACTTTGAGGAGAACGATGTAAAATGAAGCAAGAACAATTAATTTCAAAGGTATAATTGAATACCCACGCATACATACAACTACCAGTTTCTGGCTGTTTGCTGTTACCAGGTGGAGACAGTATGGTCAGAGCAGAACAAGCTTCCATTCAATATCAGAAATTTAAAAATGTTGCAAATAGTTAAAGTTTCCCATTCTTCTAAGAACGTGGATAATTGGAGCAAATTCAGATTTCTCGTGATTTTTTCATATTGGATCTACGCATTTAACACCGTTAATAATTTGCAAGTACTCAATTGGAATAATGTCATTGGAGGGATCTTATTCTCCTTCATCGACTGGTTATATTTTCAACATCGTGCGATCAACTCCAGAAGCGTATTGCAGGATTCAATTCTGATTTTGCTGTAATTCGTGATCACCGCTATTTTGTCTCGCTCACGATATATTTCATCGATCACTCGACAGAACCACTGCTTGTGCACACACCACTGAACAGTGCTCAGAACTCAGTAAGTTTTATTAGAAAAACAGTAAGCTTAACATTAATCATGGGATAACAAGGTATATCGAGTAAAAGTATAAAATCGTCCAAAAATCAATAATAACAATCACATACCGCATGGTTCGTCGTATACTCATCGAGTTTAGAAGCGAAAAACTCAACAGATTCCGAACGTACGATTTCTTCAGGCAAAATGTTCCAAGGGAAACAAATTCTAACAGCGAAAATTTCACGGCGAATATCCAATCGAGAATGTGGAATGTTTAGAGCCTTTGAATGTTTTCGTATTCGAGTAATCCCATTGAGCTTAAGCAAGTATTTTAGGGGATGATTTTTAGTTTGCAAGATTTGGAATGCCGTTGTTGGGTAAAATCGTGTAGTTTAAACATTCTTTCTTTGATAGGCAAATTTATGTAACGGGATACCAACATTGTCGCATGATAATAATTCCTGTAAAGTAGTTCGATATCATTCCTCAGTCATCGTGCCCAAGCTTGGATGGAATATTCCAAAACGGGACGTAAGGTTTCGGGCGTGAAAATCCTGAATATGCTTTATACAAGAGTCAAGATACGGCAGGCTTTATTGTACACTGTCCGGCAATGATGTCCAGGCTTCTGGTTAAACGACACCAAGATGCATAGATCTTTTTCTGCGGTGGTCCAGACGAGATCTTGCGTGCCAAGCTGATGTGTGGTGTAGATATTTTCCAAGCTGCAGCATTTTACATTTCGCAGGGTTAAGTGTTAACTCATTGGTCTGCGACCGACGAAATAAGGTGCACATGTCCCGTTGTTAAGCCATCTGATCATTAACAGACCTGACTCGTTTCCATATTTTAATATCATCGGCAAACAGTATCAAGTTACATCTAATATCCTCTACTATATCGTTCATATACACCAAGAACAGAAGAGGTCCAAGCACCAAGCCTTGCGAACTCCACCTGTGACATCTATTTTTCTAGAGTGAGTGCTGCCAATGCGAACTTAGACGTGTCTAACAGTAAGATAGTCCCATATCCAATCCAGCAACATTCCCGTTATTCCATGAGCTTCGAGCTTTTTTATTAGAATATCATGGTTGACTCTATCGAACGCTTTTAAAATATCGACGTAGCAAGCATGTACAGCCTCACCGTCGTCTAGTGCCTTGGTCCAATCCTCGAACTTTGTAAGAAGGTTAGATAAACAGCAACGATATCTTTTAAAACCGTGTTGGGCTGCGGTCAAAATATTTCGATTTCCAAAATGTTCTCTTATGCGCGCAGTCACAATGCGTTCCATTAATTTAGAGATCACCGGAAGTAACGTTACCGGTTCCCACCCAGCCGTGTATTCATTGACAGTCATTTCAATTAATGATTGCAAATGTTGCGAATTTGGTAAAACCTTATATGTGATACAACGCTTAGAATTGAAGACAAGTGAGTATAACGTTGTTACAACATCGGCGGTATCTTGGCCAAAGTGAGACAATCCATTAGATGTTTGTACAGAGAATACGCCTGGTTTATTCATAGATTTATTCATAGATTATATGCAGGTAAAAAGCTATGCTTTACTAGACCCACAAAAATGTACATCGGGTCGGATGGTAAAAATATCAAAATATTGTTAGATTATTGTCAAACACAAAAAACATACTTTTCCATGTGGATATCTAGTGATTTTTTGAAAACTTCAACAGTTCCAGATTGTACCACATGAGTAGGTAAACTGTTCCACAGTTGCACATTGCGAACGGAAAATGCATATTTGCGGCAGTTCAACCTGCTATGCTGTTGGTAAAGTTTTAATTGGTGACCTCGCAGATGTGTGTTATGGGAAAGATGAAACAAATGACCGCAAGGATGATTTGTTTGATTAAGCACTGTCCAAATGAATATAAGTGCTCCTCGTTTCCGTCTGTATTCAGCCGAATGCAAATTCAATAATTTAAGTCGCGTTTCGTATGGATAATTGGATAGTCCCAGGACGAGTTTTGTCGCTCTGCGCTGTGGAGTTTCTAATAGCAGAATATCTTTTTCAACCAAGGATCCCATGCCGGTATAGCATATTCAACATGAGGACGGATGTACGTTGAAATCAATTTGCAAGCAATATTGGGGTCAAACGAACCTAGGACTCTTCTTGATAGCTCAATTACTATCTTGTAGAGAAGCTTAGGATTGTTTTCCATTATCTTAAGCAAGTTCCATTGGAACTGCGTACGATCTTCCCTTACAAGAGTCGTGATGTGATTACTTATCTTACAGAATCGCTTCCAAGTTGCTTCCGTAACAAAATTCTTATGAGTTTTCAAAGACTCGCATTTTATAGCCAACTATTTCTTAGTTCTACTCCAGATAACAAACTGTTTGTTGTAGTTGCATTTGTGTGGTTTTCGTCAATCTTCGAATTCAGATAATTTAGAAACGTATTGTAATATGAGCCAGAATCAATGCAATCAAACTCATGAGTGTGTGCATCCCGGAGACTGATATTTAAGGATTGAAATTGTATTTTCCTTAAGAATTTAGTCTGTTCGCTCAATCGTTCCGCACTACATACATAATCAAACAAAAGCACCGCATGATCACTCTTTCTCAGTGGTGCCAGGTAATGAATATCCTCTACCGCGGTTGCTTCATTCGTTAAGACAAGGTCAAGGGTTGATGGTTGGTCAACATCCCGTCTGTGAGTTGACTGGTCAACGGGGTTGTGTAGTGAATCAATTTCGATAACCTTCTCGAATTTATGTTCAGACGAGTGCAGGGAGTGTTTATTTTTTGAAAACAGATGCGGGAGTTTAAAAATGATCAGCAATTGAGTAGTCTGTCAGCTTGTAATGGATTGCAAGAATTCGATTAGTTTATCATTAAATGAGCTTTTGGATGATGGCGAGCGGTAAATGATGCCGATCTTATATTTATCTCCATTGACTAGGTTTACTGGGGCCAGGATGATCGATTACATTGCCATGCGCTAAACGTTAATGAAAGTAGACTGCAACTCCATCGCTGGATCTTAGGCGATCGCGACGGAGTAGTGACATTTTCGGAATCAAAAGCTCAGCATCAGTCATGTAGAGCCGGAACCAAGTCTCTGTAATTGCAACCAAATCGGGTGAAAGTCTGCACAAAGCTCGCATAGTTCGTCTAATTTGTTGGTTAAACACTGAGCATTCGTATATATGCACTTGATCGTATTTCTCATACACATTATTGGATCATGTAATGTAGCTGATGGTAGGACTCGCGATGAGTCTGACCTTTTTCGTTTTTTGATTTACATTTTGACTGTCAGTATCAAGATTGAAATCAAAGTGTGACTGGGCGTTAGCGAGGAAACACGTTTGGGCATGATTAGTCTTACGTCTGGTGGAAGTTTTGCGCGGTACGATTTCCAGTTGGTATTGATAGCAATAGCCATGTCGGTCGTTAGAAAAGTGATCTTCAGATAACTTGGCCCTATTCGGAAGATTTAGGTATTCTAAGTGTCTACAACAATTGAATCACGAGATCAAATGGCATCGGCAATGTATAACCATCACTTCAAATCATGTTGCTTTGATTCCGAAGCTGATACTGTATCAGCATTTTCGGGGACATCGAGGAATATTTAATCACGTGAAGTAGACTTGTCTCCGCAAGTTGACTGACATTTTCTCTCCCACCAGGACATGTCCCAATTTCCCGTATTGATTTTCGGTGCCATATTTTGCCGTACGTGCTATATTTCTTTGGAATTCCCTACCCGAACATGTGGTCGACTCTCTTTGCCTAGTGATGTTTAAAACGAAATTGGACTTATACATGAAAACGAATATCGTTCGTGAGCCATACATTTGCTATGCTCTATTCCTTTTTTTACTATTTTATTTTTCACATTTTCATTCATACCATAATCTGGCGGTGTTTTAAAGTATCAACTTTTAAACATAAATACTTGAATCCGTTTGGAACCAAAATCCCGTCATTGAATATCACGGTTCATATACTACATAGCAATGGACAGTTCGAAAATGAATCCTTTGAGTACAAGCAACATACGAAACGAACTGGTTTGGTTTTTCGTGTATAAACCAAGAAGGAACGTGTACCCGATATCACGAATCAATATAATAATCGATTTAGAGTCAAGTTCTGAACGTATTGCAAGACGAGGTAAGCAAGAAATTGCGAGTGCAAGCTCTCACCGACAGCAGAGTTCACCTGTCTAATCGATCCGAAAACTGGGATACGATGTTTAAAGCTTAGCACCCTTTATAAAATGGTCATGGATACAAAAGAAAACAAATTTCCTAGTAAAATATACAAAGCATCGGAAAGCACCGAGTCTTTAAAGTTTATATGCCCTTGAGTGCAGACCTGGCATATAAAGGATATAGTATTCGTCTCATTCAATTGTGGAAAATGCAAGTATACTTCCCATAAAACGGGATTCCTACCTACCATTCATTGTGGGACGTTATAATATATAATAATATAATTCAATAACATTACAGTGTTGCCAACGTTATGGGTGGGTCCGTCGGTATACTCTATCTAATGCGGTCCATGGTGACTTTTGAGTTTAACAGGCCTGCTCCATCAAAAGCTAGCCGAAAGATCATGTATAGCATTTGGTTATCACAGAACAGACGTGAACAAAGGCTCATTATTCGCAAGACAGATCTCGCACAGCGTGCATGCATGTACTCGTCACATCGATCGATGGCCAGGATTAAGCTCCCAAGTCATCAAGATCGAACGTAGGGTTAGCTATACGTGTGTGTTTTCGTTTTCAAGATGTTTGGTGTTGAAGAAATGTTAGAGACCGCGGAGTTTGCGGCAACGAGTTTATACGTGCTGTAGGCTAGAAGAGTGTAGCCCACGGATTTAATCCAAGAGAAATGGTCCTACCGATTTCATTAATAATCAAACATATATTCGACTATGTTAAACAACTGTGCGAGACGGCCTGAATTCAAGAACGATTAACATGGAGAAAACATACATTTCCTTACCGATCGTTTTAGAGGAACTTCTGCTAATATGGGCTTGCGGGTACATAAAGCTGCGTCCAAAGTCCAAGAGAAATGTAGACCAAAATACTAAACAGAGATTCAGACCAGACAGAAAGATTGATTTGCAAAATGGAATGAATGGTCAAACCTGTGGTTACTTGATGCTATCTACTGATTCAAAGTGCACAATTTTAATTTCTCTCTTATAAGTAGTTTGACAAAAATCCACCAGCAAATAAGATTATAATGTTATCCGAGTGAGACTGGATAGACTGATCTATGGATTTGTATGAAGGTATGACCTGATCGATGGAACGGTTGAACGAACATAAATGGATCTGAGGTTGTCACAGCCAGTGGTTTTGGGGATTAGGTGTCAATTACAAAATTTTATAACGGCAGGCGTCTCATATAGTTTCTTACAAACAAGTCTTGCTCCAGGCTTACACTGGCATTCCCATGTGACCAGTCGGCGCTACTTCTACTGATAGGGGAAACGGCAAATGCATGTGACAGGCGCTGCAAAACCAGTTTGTGCTGGAAAGATCAATCTGATAATTCCAAGAAAACGGTGCACCTAGATGAAGGAAAAACTTATTCTAAACATCCAATCCCTCGTTAGACAGTTCAAAGTTGTAATCAACTTTATCCAGCAACTTATGTGAATGCATCGCTGTCCAAGTGTATCAACCTAGCTGGTACTTTCGGTTGCAATTGTGGTGGTGAGGAACTTCTTGATGCATGTGCAACAGCTAGTTCTCCATATTGAGCTGCCCTAGTGTACATCTCAGCGCGCCAATGCAGAAGACATTCCATTCCAACAGTGTGGTTAACACGGGAAGCAACAGATACCAGTTGAAACATATAGCTGGACTGGTGTATAGCTCAGTGCGCGTCTGCTTTCAACGTTGGGAGAGATTTTAAGATCTCGGTAGTGGTGAGGTGCCGTCTCGCCACGAACCCTATTCTTATTGGGTTCATTGTGATTAAGAACCCGCTCAAAAACACTGTATTATTTCGCACCAGCGAAACACATTGCAATAAGGCGCGTGCGGTATAAATGGCCGAGAAACCTGGATCATTCACGGAAGCTTAATGCTGTGCATATACCTCTAACCAACACAGTACTGCTTATCACTGAGCACTGCAGAGATTGCTCCTCCCGAACCGGAGTATTTAGTCCTTTGAAACGCTGTGAAGTATGAAAGCGTCTTGTGCCTGTGGTGTACACTCATGCTCAACATCGAGCGAAGGATGCCAACAATAATTAGACTGAAACTGGGTCGTGTTTTCGTGTCAACTGAGGTAACAAACACAGGGTAACCTTGTCAATCGAACGGTTTGGAAGCTGGCAATGCACATTACGCTGGCTAAGTTAAATACTGTAACTTTGAGCAAGTTTATTGTGAGGACCAAAAGTCAGGCAGCACCTTGAAGGTGGTACTAGCAAGCATCTAAATAACAGGTGGGTTTTAAGAGTTGACAACCATTTCGGCAGAACCACTGGACATGTTGAAACCCGAAAGTAACGAAAGTGAATGGATTCCAGAGTTGTGGGCAAAACCCCACCCGAGTGAATATAAAAGCCAAAGCCGAGTACGCAAAATATAATGAGGTTCGCTTGCATTAAGTGATGAGGTTTCTGTTCACATCCCGTACACAACACCACCGGTTTCTGGTTGTTTGCCGTCGTCGTTTACCCACCAATACAAGCTCGGCGACCAAATCCTGTAGTACGCAGTGGAAGAAAAGGACCTGGGCGTCTGGATTTGTAGTAGTTTGAAAAATGATCTACAATGCCAAGTCCTTTCACGCACGTCTCGGCTGCTAGCTATGTAACGAGGGACATTTGGTGGTTTCCCCGTTGTTTTTTCTCCTGACGAACACTTACGTACACCCGGTTATAAACTACACTTCCCAAGCCTGGACACAATTGCTCCAGAAAGATATTTTACTTCTGGACCGCTTATATCATAGAGCTTCAAAGCTTTTCAATGGTTTTGAAAATACACCATACATCAAGCGACTCAGACGACTGGATCTGAGGACATTTGCGCGAAGGAGAATATGAGGCGAACTTGTTTTTCTACAAAGTCCTTACTATTGTTTCCCACCCCCTGGATAAATTATCCCACCTTCGATCATCCAGCAACATACGTGGCCATGGTTGCAAGTTGAAGATACCGCACTCCAAACGGAACTGCCGCAGATATTCGGCGCGTGTTCTGCTTGGAGTTCTCCATCTGCCGATTTGGTAAACTTTGAAATCGATACTTGACGATTATATGAGAGCTAATCCTGATTTTGCCCCCAATAATTAATACACTATCCCAGTTATGACGTCCCATTGATTATATATGGTTATTGTAAATATAATTGACTTTTAAACCATAAATCTTGATTCTAGGTTCAGTGAGCATTAAAACGATGAAAAAGTGATAAACAAGGTTTCACTTTGGGACTATTGTTAAATAGGGTTCCTCGACATAACAGTGTTCAAACACAAAAGAACATACTGACAGCATCATCATCATCGTGAAGCACAAGTCTGGAGCCAGGCAAACTGCCAAGCAATATGAAGCAGGAAAAGCAGATAAGCAAGCGCGTGGCAAAGGGAAAGCAGGCAAGCGGAATATGCAAAAGCAAATGCGCAAAAAGTAACTTGATTCTGTAGTTTCACTGCATGCGATCTTGTGATTTTTTGTTTTGTTTTTACGTTTTTTCCAATCAAATAATACCAGATTAAAAAATTAGGACACAATAAAATGTACTGCCACCATTGACTTCGGTTTATAGCCACATCGCGTAAGGTTTCCAGCCAACTATTAGGTGGATCTTTTGGACCCCACCAAGGCAAATGAATACGCCCAACTGAGCCTAGCGCTACGGTGAGTTTCTTCATCCCAACGCGTCACGTCATAGACTGGCCACCCGATCGTTTCTCCCAGCTTCTGCGAATAAGGCGCGGTATGATAAACGGTGAGAAGGCATTCTTAAAACATGTCCCAACCATCGCAAACAGGCAAGCATCAACATTTATCTCAGTCCGTGACCACCTGGTCCTAACACCCGCTTGCAGACATCTATATTTGTAACGTGATGCTGCCACCGAATGTGAGCATGAGCGCCTACTTGTTTCAAAGTAATTACATCCCGAAACCAATGACGTAATTCAAACAACGTGAACTAAGTGAGTATAACCCCGGATTCAAAAAAGAATATCATCGTCACACAAGAAAATTTGTTTTCAATGAAAATAGGAATAAATCTGCGAAATCGAACACTAAAACAACTTGAGCACATTCATCTATTCTACAAAAGCGTATCAAACTACAGTTGGCGATGGCTAACATTACACACTACATTTCGATACAGTAGGGTAATCAATCCATGGGAGACGGCTGACTAAAAACAAACAATATGTTTCTAATCCAATGAAACCTGAAATGGGAAAACCACGAACCGGCTAATGTAGACGTATGATGTAGACAGAGATTATCACGGGGTAACGTCCGTGGTACGTGAGGTGTCAGGTACACGGCAGTTTCGCCACGAACAAATTGAAATGCACCACTAGAAGAAAGCTAATCACGGCACCCAGCGCAGCTCCCATTTGAATGGCTAGACCGGCCACGCGTAGGCTCATGGGGTTTCGGCTACGTCCGGACAAAAACAGCCACAACCATGTGCGAAGTACACTGAAGCCAGCGCGTAACAAGATCCACGATATGACCTGATGGTGAATGAGGAAGGATAAAGCGATAGCGATTTTGTCCGAATAGACGGTTTGCAAAGACGTTAAACAACAAACAGCCGGTCGTTGTGATTACTACTTAAGTGAGCTGCACCTTTGCGCTATCATCGGACGGAATTTGTAACTGGCTCAAATGTTAGAGAGCGCTAATCTGGGGGAACAGAATCCCTTGAAATGATATAAATGATAGTAGAACGGGGTTGAAATAAATGTTTCATTCTTGGTATCCAGGAAAGCCAACCTAAAAATGGCGAATATCGCGCAACTAAACAACCTGTGTCGACTTTCAGGAAAAAATTCGTTTTTCGATTTAAAACAACGCCAAACAGATTTTAGCATTCAGTTAAACAAGAGGCGTGGAAAGTTTACGTTTTCATACAATCAGAGTATAGAGCCAGTCAATCTTGTAAAACAGCTCAATTCCAATCTTCACACGGAGTGGGAAAGCATGAAATCGAAAACAGATAAGCTGTCCTGATCCCCGCCACGTAGAAACACTACGGACGCATTGCAGTGAAATCCTCAAGGGAGCTGTTTGCGCTGTTTGTCTCCTATTACTCATTCATAATGCTTGATTGCCGGTTTCATGTACATGAGCTATAAGCGACTAGACAAAGACTGCACAGCACTTTATCCTTATAGACTCGTGTAGCTTGTTAATTCTCCTACGTTTAACTTTTCTACGAAATCGCCCGCCAAAATACAGGCGAATTGCCATTCAGTTACAGACTTCACGTCGACTAGGATACTGCCAGATTGTCCAGGCCTAGATACGAGAACGAAAAGAGCGTGTTTTCGCATGCAGCTCGCCAACGGTAGCAACCTAATTTAAATCGGCGTTAGCTGTACAGCACAATCGCACATCCGTGCATAAGACTAGTAAGAATTTCCCATTGAACAATCTTCATAGTCATGGTTATCCTCCTCATCGATGCTTAACTATACTCATGTTGCAGCATTGAGGTTAGTCTTAATCAAAGTGGTCGCAGATAAATCGATTTGAAGGTTTGGAAGCTCGCGTCAATCAAATAACACCTACACCAGAATCAAAATATGTCAAAACCCCATTTGGTTGTGCTGTCATAAGGACCTCAGTTAGAGAAACCGTTGCTGGAGTGAGTACTTTCTCTCAATGTAGCGAGTCACATAGTGCAGGTCTCTATAATCAGGCCAAACAATCTAATGAAACACCGAAGACGGACCAGTTTGTGGAGGCATAATTCTAATATTGCTATCACAAGTAACCCAGGTTAATCAAACTTAAGCGAATGGCGACACCGTCAACCACTCCAGCCCTAAGCGAAGCCAACAATACAGCCTCCAATAACAAACTGCTGTCTTCAGCGAGACCAATGCAATGTGCACAAAAGGTTACCTTGAGCGTGTGTACTTTTGCTTCGAATATAAAGCTGCCAGTGCAAACAGGTCGACATCTTAGCTACAGCTTTAGTAGCACCAAGCAAAGAGGGCGAAATGTAAGCACACTCTAACTGGACTGGTTTCCAGCTTATCTGAGGCTTTCGTCATTAACTACGAGGATCGATTTTACGCATGAGCATAAAGAATGATCAAAATTCAAGAAACGCGGTAAACAAATTTCCAAACAATGCGGCGAAAGCCTCGAACCTGTCCGTATTCGAGATAAATTGATCGTGGTGAACTCAAACAATTCAACGAAATCAGTACGCTGGGTAAGACGCGAACCGGTGACGCTTACAATCTCCAATTTCCTGCACTAACACGGTTTGTTGGAAATTTGAAAACTGAGCAACTTAATTTAAAAGAAAGGTAGCACACAATTTAGAAAAGCATGATGAAAGGTGTAGCTGGAGCCGTGTATACATTGGTATTGAGTAGTGTATCTAAAACAAATGTGCAGAATGCTTGTGATGGATAAACAAAGTTATACTTGAATGCCACTGTTATATAGGGTTCGTACAACGAACCAAGATGTTCCAGCACAGAATCACATAGTGAATCCTGGTCAAGCACTCACGGCGCTTATGGATCGCCAAAGTAATGTGTTACTCACATGCGGGGTGTGTGAGCAAGGCGCTTGAATATAGTGGAGATCGACCAACATTCAAAGTCGACATTGTTGCGGACAGTGAGCTGCTTGATGTGGTTTACACAGACGATAGTGTCTTACTGTTCGCAAATGCTCAAAATCTAACGATAACATGATTTGGTCGCATACCGGTGGTTTTGGTGTGCTATGCCGATTCAAAGTGCAATGTCCTTTTTACAGGACATTGATCTGTGAGGCAATTTCTGAGGAATGTTTCCGTCTGAAACGTGGACCGCCGAAGAAATTATGACGGTGAAATTGCTACAGCTGATTGAAATCCGGTGAAAATCAGGAATAGCGGCACCTCATTTCCGCTAATGTGAATAGTTGGATCAATCTGTCCGAGCAACGTTTCAACTCTAACGGATACATATGTTGACAGTATGCTATAACTATTCAAATAAGAACAGTTAATGAATGTCGACCATACGCCTTCGACCGTTGTAGACTGCGTCATATATCACCGTAAAAATCCCGTTTAAAGGATACGCTCAAATCTAACAAATACCTACTGTGCAACGTTCAAAATAGGATCAGCAGTCGTTGGTAGCAATGAGAAACCGCAACTGTGTAATCCACGCAACCTAGCGGTGACAAGTTTGGCGGCAAGATTTGCAAAGCGATCCAAAACATTCGGATATAGTTTTGAAAAATGGACGAGATATTATTATTATTATTACACAAGTCTTTACAGACGATGTGCCAACAAGTATACGATGAAGAAGGTACATGATGAAAGAAAAAAAGGAAAAAGGGAGATTTTTTGTCTGTCTGTTTACACATGCCGTTTTTGATCTTTTTTGGAATAAGGGAGGGTCACTGATAAACGGAAACACAAGCACGGTAGGATCCTCGCCACCATCACAGTGAGTGTTATCAGCCACATATCTTCACGGTCCCTCGGACCCCACCCGGGTAAGCGCGATGCCAGCAATGCCAGCATCACCAACAGCAACGAAATTAAGCTGTGTGCAGTGTTCATCCATGCAACCAAATATTAATTCTCGGAGAAGATTATGGGCATCATTCAACCCGGTAAAGAAATAAGACCAACTGAATATTCGTCAAGAATAAAAGCTGAACCAACTAAACGATTTAAATGGTTTGATTACTTCAGAAATAGAGGAAAATATTCGTAGCTCAGGGTGTGGATGGTATTCAACTTGTGTTCGCCGAGCTTGCGTTGTAGTTCTTGGACGTTTCGTCATCAGGCTAGATGACATCATCAGCAAAACTTCGTTCGAAGCTTCTTGTAGTTGGAATTCTTTGGTTATTATACCGCTTGTCTCTCCGTTCACCATCACTCCCGCGGATTGGTCGAGGTCATGTTATGCCTTCTCCGTAAGCGGTTTCTCATTTATCCATATGTTTCAGCCAGCTGGAGATGCTGGTTAGTTGAATTTGTTGTTGAGTGTCACGCTTCCAGGAATTCTCGCGCCCGTCGGTCGTTTCCTCTGGCTAATATTCTTGTGCGGTCCCAGTCGAACTGATGCCCGAATTGATCAATATGTATTGAGATCAGTGAACTCCGGTCATGTCTGCGTACGGCCAACTGGTGTTCATGTAGTCTTGTGCTGAGTTTGCGACCTGTTTGTCCGACGTAGTTCTTTTCGCAGTCTCTGCATGAAATCTTGTAGACGATATTCGACTGTTTTTCTTTTGCCACTTTGTCTTTCGTGTTGTTGAACACAATAAAACAGGACTTTATCCGCGTAACTTGAAGAGAGACGGATGAAAAAGTAACATGGCTAAACAAGCCATGTGTACCATCATTCATTTTAGCAAGTACACAAACAATCCATTAAGAACGACCAAGATAAATATTCGCTCTGTCGACAGCAACAACATTTTCGCATTAGAAGTAACAGGTGCGGAAAAAAAGCCAGCAAATTTAGAGGATTTGGGGCTGGGCTACCAAACGATATCACGAATACCACCTCGGAAGTTTCAACTTACAGCTAACGCGGGACCAAATCCACCCAGCCATGGAGGATTAGGACTTGCGGACGCGAGATAGATCACATACGCCGTGGGCACCGATGCGCCGAAAGCGATCAACACCCACGTGACACGTGCACGGCGGATTAACACGGCAATCACATTGGTATCCGCCGAGTTCAAGAGCGCGTTGGCCAATTTGGTACGCGGGACGGAATAGGTCACTGCGACAATGACCAGCGCGCAAATCACGCTCGACAAGGTAGCGGTCAAATGATATGTGAGTTGGCTGTATGCGGCAGAAGAGTACGATTGAAACGCTGGCAGAAATCCGTAGGTTAGGAAACTGGAGTAAGCAAGCAGCAGTAATGGCAGAATGAAGTCGCCGAAACTTGAGCAGCACGAGGAGGTGGTGGTGAGGTAAGTGGAAGTGGAACTCGAAACGCCAACTTCCGGTTTTTCCTCGGACAAAGGTTGTTCGGAGCGGTCTAGAAAGACAGATTACAATCAACAAATATGAATGGAGGAGAATAATTGAAAACAATACAAACACAGGCTAGGTGTGGAGGAGAAATGTCAGCATTACACTGGTAGTGAGTACCGAGTGCTTAATTCTCACACAACAATGACATTGTAAAAATCCTAAAAAGACGGGAAAGGGTGGACCTAAAAAGCGATTGATAAGGCACACTGCTACACTGGGATGAGTTGCCTACTCATCGAATCAAACATGCATTCAATCAAGTTTCGTGAACGAGTAGGGCGACGTTAGCATGATGGCTTCCTTGTGGGTTTCACTGTCATGCAACATGACAAGCTTTCCTCGTCACTTGGCTTGACAACGGACAAGATTAAACACTCGAATCAAATACCTACAACAATACCGCCATATCTTTGAAAGTGAGCAGTTCCAGCAATATTTGATCACGTGGGTCCCAACCAGGGAGACTGTTGGCCTAAACTGCAGTCAGGGCGGTTATCAAGGTCTTCCGCTGATTTAGCAAAGTCCGTCTGGCCCCCTTACAATGTCCCCATTCCGAGTTAGGAATTTGATGATTGTGCATTCGTAGGAGAAATGTATTTACCCGATAAGGAAAGCAAACATGATGTCAAGACGGGAATTTGATGGATGTGATACATTTTGCGCTAAGAGAATGAACCCTTGTTTGGCATCTTAGTTGATTCATATGGGAGGATATGTATATGTATGTATGTATGTATATTTGCATATATATGTATGTATGTATATATATTTGCACAATCTGATAGAGATATGGTGCCGTCCAACAGAAACAATGAAATGTACAAAGCGAGTAGGAGTACAAATCGGGTAGAAAGAGTGAGAAGAGAACAATGGATAATCTTTTTGTCCATTTACAAACGTCAATTTTTGAATTTTTTTTATTTTTCGATATAGTTTTGAACGATAGGAAAATGTCAGGGGATAATAGAGTTGATGCACTCTTTCCATTGATGCCGGTTCATTGCCATCGTTGCCAATGTGTCGAGCCATACACTCTCGCCTTTTCTTGCACCCCATCCAGGCAAGCGCGCTCGTTCAACCTTGGCTGAACCAGAAGTGAGCCTTTTCAAGCCACTCTTCCAAGTTAGCGGCTGACCACCAGCCAATTTTCTCCAGTCTGTACCAGCTGATGCATAAAGCGCTCGGCGTGGTAACCGTTCGGGTTTCATGCGCAGGACGTGCCCCAACCAGCGGAGACGACGTCGGTTAATGGCTGTCTGAAGGCTAGTGCCGTTGCTTCCTAAAACGAGGCGCCTGACCTCAGAGTTGCAAACGTGGTGTTGCCACCGTACATGAGCAATCCTTCGCATACAACGTTGGTGGAAAACCTCAAACCTCCTAACATCTGAGCGAGCTGTCCAACATTCACTCTCGTATAGCAATACTGTCCTTACCGAGGTGGAGTATATCCTTCCTTTAATAGCCAAGCTCAAATCACGTCTCTTCCAGAGGCACTTAAGTTTATTAAATGCCAGTCTGGCCTTAGCAATTCTGTACGTGATTTCCTTCTCTATCCGACCCCCAGCGACCACCAGACTTCCTAGGTATTTGAACTGCTCAACATGCTCGAGATTCAGATCATTTATAGCCAAATTTGGCAGTTCACCAGACCAGTCCTGAAGGAGCACTTTACTCTTGCTTGGCGAGAAAAAGAGCTCATACTTAGATGCCTCCATTGCCATCATATCCAAGGCTTGTTGGATAAATGTTGGGTCTTCGCCCAGTAAGGCAATATCATCAGCATAGTCCAGATCCATAACCCGCCCACCTGGAAGGAGCTCGACGCCACCCGTGGAGAAACTATTGAGAGCACTCCGGAGGACGTACTCGATGGCAAAATTGAACAAGAACGGGGGGAGATTGGACAGCCATGTCTTACACCCGTAGTAGTGGTGAATGGCATTGAAAGGCTATCGTACGCCCTTACCCTCCCTATCGAGTGTGCGTATCAGTCCTTTAGGAGGAACACTCCTAAAAGTAGCCCAGATGCCGAGGCATTGTTGTACGCAATTGAACACGCAGATCACTTTGAAGAAAGCTATTTTGTTGCACCCGATCTACTTTTATGGGTTCCACAAGGTGCTCCATACGAAATTTCATACTCTGACTGTGAACGAAAGCTTGGCGTTTACGGTAAGCAGGTACTACTTTTGTAGTAGAACTACTCTCTCCAACAGTAGTTGGAAGAGCAATGAAATGAAACTCGTTGGGCAGTAAACAACGTTAGCCTTTGAGGAAAGAGCGAGTGTTTGGAAAGTAGTCAGGTGGCCTGACGATTCAGAACGTTGGGGGCTTTGGTGAACAAGTGAAACATTTAAAAACACTCATTCAGAATGTGCATGTTTTGTGATACAATCACAGGATCCGAATTGCGCACTTTCCACCTATGCAGTTATGAAGTTGATCAAATCAACCCGAACAAAAAACATTTAATGCCATTCCGGAAATGTGGAGTGAATTCTCATGGAGAGCCGAATATTGGTGTGCGAATTAAGTTGAAAATAAGGATTCCATCCCAAAGAAATTATACATGGGTGACACTAGCAGTGAAGTGTACCGTGTATAAATAAAACGAAATGGGTTTAAATTGATACTTGCCGTTAAATCACTCACGTTGCCATGGTGATAAAACGAAATATTGAGTTCAGTGGAATCGATCACAAGTTTAGGCATTTGGTTACGAATGTGTTACATAATCAAGGAAAGATGTAACGATACCAACTAACAATGAGGTATAGCGGTACGTTCGAAGGACTTTGAGGAGAACGATGTAAAATGAAGCAAGAACAATTAATTTCAAAGGTATAATTGAATACCCACGCATACATACAACTACCGGTTTCTGGCTGTTTGCTGTTACCAGGTGGAGACAGTATGGTCAGGTTCAATGAGTCTTGAAACATCGTAAAATGGTAAACAAATGTAAACTTGAATTTCAGGAATCGCTTTGTGATACTGTATTTGAACATCATGGTTCTTTTTAGGACACCATTTAACAGTGCCATTCAGGCAAGACTTTGTCTACCACTTTACCACTAAATCAAGTTTCGCTGAACCTGATCTTACTGTCTCCACCTGATGATCGCAAACAGCCTGAAACCGGTAGTGGTATGTGAGCACCATAAGATGATAGTGAATTTCAGTTCAGTACCATAAGCTGTGTAAGTGCTGTGAATAAAGCGAATTCTACGAATTCATGCCAAGGGAATACTGCTTACATGATATCACAGGCAACAAGTCTGCTGGGAGCTTAATAGAATGCACGCGGGCTGAGATAATATTAGGTCGTCCAGGACCATAGTCATAATCAAAATGGGATAATGGCAAAAAGACCCCAACGAGTTTCACACGTAGAATAGAATTAACGTGAGATCGTACATCCGTTCTACATAAGCATCTACAACATCATTATGCTGAAATCTGTTCTGGTTATTGTGTGTGTATAAAAGAATAGAGGCAAACATGACAGGAAATATGGTGGTTGTGTGTGCACAATGAATCATGGATGTGTAATCGTGTTGCCTTCACGGTAGTATGTTGAAAGTGATCGGTGTCGAATTAAGGTTGTAAATATCTAAGTCCAGGCAACCTGGCACAATACCGAACTACGGGAACGAAAGTTAAAATGCAGCACATCGATTGACTACAGTCTTTGGCGTTCCCACGTAATTGTGCATTAAAGAGAATTGAAACGTTAACAAGACTGACGTAACGTAACCGAATACTGTTTTGTCGAAAAGTATAAGAAAGGGTAAAATAGCTTGATGATAATGATGTGATGTGAAAGTACAAGCCTGATCCAGGCAAAGTACCGCACAGTCAGAGACTGCACGTGGGCTGAGATACTGTCAGGTTGCCCAGGCCTAGACAGATATGACAAAAGAAATAGCTTAAACATGAAACGAAGCGACAACAAAGCGATTCAACGTGGAGTCAATGCAGTTTTAGTGACCATCAAAGCTGGAGCACTCACCGAGATCGGACGAAGGGGCGGTGTTCCCAGTTGGCGCATTGCCCACTCGGCCCTGTGACGGTTTGGTGTCATTCAAAGCATCCTCCGTTACGGTAGAGCTCACCGATCGAGCATTGTCTTTCAAAAGCCTCTCAAGATAATTCTTTCGAACCGCGGCCCCCAAGCCACGAGGGTGCAGATCCACAAATGCAAACGCTGAGAGCGAAATCGCGATCACGGCAGCCAAAGAATACATAAAGACCGGGACACTAAATCTTGGGGGTGGATATTTCGGGACGAGTGTAGTGGTTCCGTTAACTAAAAATGGATGAAAAGGCATTGACGGGAATTATAACGCAAGTCACAGGATTGAAGCGCTAAACGGTTGTCTTACTTGTAGTGTTGTAGCATTCCGGAGAACCACCCACGCCTTGTATCAAGGCTACAGTACTGGGTACCAAATCACTGAAACCCTCGCCAAAATGAAGGGCGCCGATATAACGGACAGGCAGCCCAGTCAAGTAGGCAACAAACGTGACCGAAGAGGTACAATCGACAATGGAAGCAAATAAAGCCAGCGCCAACAGACCGACGCTGTGCTTGGATCCTGCGACAGATACGGTGACCTGATGGATGAAAATGAAACAAACAATTGCAATCGCGATTATTCAAAATACAAAAAGTTTGTACTCTCATTACAGGCTGTAAAATAAGATGGGAGAGCATAAAGTCAGGCGAAGTCTCGTGTGGTTTCAAAGGACGATGAAGATAAAGTGGGAGGGTAGTGTAGTAACCCCCACCATATCGGATCCCATGAATCCTCAAGAAAGAATCCAATTGCCGACAGTGCACCTGCTGAAGTCCTCGTCAGTCCAAGCTTTATATGCTCGTCATTTGGAGCTAAGCGAAGATGCGGCATTTCCAAAGCACAGCGCAACTAACAAACTTTGTGCTTAGTAGTCTGTCATTCTGTGTTAATTAAAAAGTGCTCCAGAAACGGAATTCAATGTAGAATTCATTATCACCATCATCAGAGACAGAATTACACCGGCAGCACGGAGAATTAGGTTTGTGCACTGAGGATACAACTAAAACATGAAACATGGTCACTATCATCACTATGGTCTGGGGTCTGGTTGGGGTGGCCAGTGAGGTAAATTATATCTGGAATAAACTACACTTATGGAATACTTGATCAAACGCTAATAGTTGTTGAGACGAGCTGGAGAAATCGAAATGAATATAAGACGCGTGAAATCAGGAAAAAGATTATGCAAAGCCAACTTCCTGGAACAGTATCGCAGAAAAGCTAGAAACGGCATGCGATGACCCTGAAAATGTATAAATTGAGTAGCAAAGCGTGAAGGATTAAGCCTTTTGTCATCCGGACGAAAGTCATCAATTATCAACCATCAAAGAATGGCTGATCGCGTATACAAGGAACATACAGAAACGGGGAAAAAGAGCAAGCAAGCACGGTGGTAAAGCTATAACAGATAGGCTACCAAATCACTTGACCAATATGCAATGGAAATGCACAGCATATAACGACTCACATCCCAAAAGTAGGCCAAAAGTATACATGAGAGCAGACCAACAGTCAAGATCACGTAATTCGCCAGACGTTCCGGTGGTTGTAGACATCCGGCGTACGGCTTTCTGCTGACACTTCGGCACAGTTTGGTCAAAGGCACGTAAAATAATGGTCCTAGATTGGCAACCTATCAAATCAGATGATTAATAGGAATGAAGGAAAATCGCAAATTCAATGTGAGCAATGTAATAGGTGATTGTAGTACGAATAATATTGAGATACACAGCTAAGTACAGGAATGAGGTGTCTTTTGTTGCCGGAATAATGATGAAGTGTGTGAAGTTTGTCTGGTTCGATTAATTTGTGAGAAACTGTGAGCAACAAACATCTGTCTGGTCGTTCAACAAATGGATTTCTTTAACTGATTTGTGAGCGATGATGTCTGATATTCCAAACAACACAGTGAACAAGTATAGCAGAAAACCAGTGTAGTTAACGACTGCGGATTGTATGGTGACCGAAATTTTGCCACACATATGGGAGCATTATTGATCGATTTCGAAAAATCAAAAGGATCTTGTTCCAATTAAGAATGATTGCCAGAATATATTAACCGATTTCCCGGAAAGCCTATATCTGCGAATCTGTGGAATTATAGCGTTTACGCTATTCAGTGTGAGGGCTATTTTGAGCAGCATGAATTCTGTTGGTTTCAAAAAATGATTTACTTCTTGGAGGTTGAAATCGGAAAGTATTTTACAATTCAATGGTCGTAATTTACTACTTCGATTACAGGAAGCCATGAACATTTTACGCAGAATGTAAATGTAACATTGATACAGACAAACATAAAAAATAATGTGAAGGAAGTTTTGTGGAGCTCAGCTTCTAATAACCGGTTAATATCGAAATCAAAACGAAGTAAATATAATAGATTTCATTCAACACTTCTATTAGCTATCCGACAATACATTCCTTTCTAGCTGCAGGTGGATTATTTGATAGCAGCTTTCATATTGGCTGCACTCAGCTACAGGGTAGCGTTGTAAAATGCGAAAGTGTTCTAACAAGGCATGCAAGTATGACTGTGCAGATTCTGGTTTCTCGTATAGCAAACACGCAGATCCAATTCCTACTTCCACGACTACACTGAAGCGAGAGAATTTTAATTTTGAAATGCTGGCACATAGTACACCAGCTTCATCCGCTTGGTATCACCGAGATCGGTATGTAATATTTGCGAGAAACGCGTGACCATTACAATTCTTGGGCAGCTGTGGGTTAGTTCGATGACTCACATCTACCCAAGTCAAGCCCAGTGATGCTAAAAACTAGGGTCTTGACAAGGCCATATTGAATTTAGTTCATGAATCATAGCTTCTCTGGCATTTTAATTTGGATCGGGGCAGCTGACCACCAATGTTGCTGACTGTGATGGAAAAACTGACAGAAATCATAATAAAACTAACGACTCGTTAGTGGTTTTGTCAAGTTTAGATGTGACTTGAATGAAAATATGGTTCGTCAAAACATTTGGCATCAATCGTGGATACTTGAATTGGTTGCAATATTTTGCTTTAATCGGCATATGGTATGGTATGGAAGCACAAGCCTAATCCAGGAAAAGTGCGGCACAGTCAGAGACTGAACGTGGGCGATATTACTGTCAGGTTGCCCAGGCCTAGACAGATGATCGGCATAAAAATGAATGTCAAAAGGAGAAAAATTGTACCGATACAAATCTCCATTCAATTATACACAATGAGTGGTAATTCTACCCACCAATGCTAAAACGGTATTACATAGAGTGTCATCGGTAATGAAATGAAAGCGATAACTGGCAATATATACATTACTATTGTCGTTATATATGGTTACGTTTGCTTTTGTAAAAGCTTGGGCAAAGCGCGCCATTTTCGCTCATAAGAAGTCTATCCAACTGAAAACCAATACTTGACGCAAGGCTTGTAATTCTATCTATAGTGCGTACAGCAGTATTTGCACATACGAGGTGTCGACAATCCAGCCGAAAACTAATAAGTAGAAACTGTGTTTGTGCTACTTTATCATATCGTCCTAAAATACTCGTATTCAGGCTTTGGGTAATACTGACGATCATAACTTGGCACTACTGGAATATTAATTTCTGAATTTTTCTCTCGTAGCGAGTTGATGAGAAAGCTGTAAATACGCTATGCAACCGTAAGACTACTTGGAGGTGATTAAATAGCTAGTGATTTTAATTCACAACTAGGTAACGTCCACAAGGATAGTTTTGACTCGCAACATATTTCAGCCAAATCTTAATTGATTTCATGTAAAACGGAGTACTACGTTTTTGTTACTCCACTCAAAGCAAAGAATAAAGTCTGGCTAATGCCAATTAAAAAGCTAATGTGGTTCAGCGAATGACGGTGCGCAAAGAACGGATTGATGGACATAACAATGTGAGTACCCTCAGTGCCATCAGAGTTTAAGCATGTCTATTTATTTTGGAATTTCATGGAATTAGACTTTTTGACGGAATCTGAAAGCTACAGCGCCACATGGGGCTGCATCATGATTCAGTACTTTGATTTCGTGGGTTAATTTGTCAAAAGATTCACTTTAGTACAGAAGTTGCTTAACGATTGGTTACTCATCTAGTGCCGTTGGAAAGAACTCACCTGCTGGTTACTTCAAATGCGTTTTAGTGGAAATATAATTGTAAACAAATGTATCAGGTGTAACTGAACCGAAAAAACATGAAATCCGTAAACTATAATAATAAATGCAGCAGGTATAGAGAAAAAGTATTTTTCTGGGTTATGTATGAATTCAAAAGCCAGAAGATAGGCAATGTACCGTAAAGTCATAGACTGCACGTAAGGTGAGATACTATCATGTCGCCCACAGCCAAGATTAGTCTTGAAACTACAATACCTTTTTACCTAGCAGTAATCTGCGTGTATTGCTTCATAAATGTGAGGCATGACCATTAGTAAAAAGGTGTACAAACACTCAAGGTGTTTGACCACCGATGCTTTATCATAACTTTAGGCATCCGATATGCTGACCGAGTATCCAACGTTCCCGTTTGGATGTATTTGTGGTGTGTAAGTGTGGGGAATATGAGCAACACTTTATATTAATCTCTTTTCACAGTTAACATCAAACGACGAAGACTGCGATGATTTTACACTTCCCCTCAGGAGGGACAAACGTAAGGCTCGCGAAACTTTTCCTGGACCCTATAACCGTTCGTATTTGACGATGGTGTCGAGGCGACTAAACTCAGAACTGGTTTACAATTAATAAAAAATGTGCATGGCCTGAGACTGTGTACCTTCTGGAGATTTCGAATACAGGAACATGACTCGGTCACATCTCTGATAGATGTGCGTAATTCGGGTGTGATTCGAGCAATTGTAGAAGCCCACTAATCCATTTATAGAGCCAGCCGCAAAAAGGTAAAAGCAAAACAAGCCCAGGCAAATATAAGAATAAGAAAACGGCAATGAGATTGCAGAGTGTTACCGCACAGTTTCGTATACGAAACAGATTAATTTAGCATGGGATTGCGGGTTTTACTATTACGTTTTTCTTTTATGATCATCATTTCGCTTATGAATTGCTGAGCAGATCATCTTGTTCCAGGCTTGTGCATGATGGCGTCGAAAAGTTGGGGTGGATATGTTGAACCATGATTGCCTATTGTGCAAGATATGTAATACATGAGAATAACACAGTTTACTCTAGGTACATTCCAAAATATTTCCATAGCTGACACGTGAAAACGAATGGAAGACTAAATAAACAAACCTGTATTAAAACTGATAGGTAAGCAGGTAGGTTCCATCCTTCGGGTAGATAATTTACCAGAATGGGCAATTCTACCCACAATCCATTAACCACGATCCAAGAACCAAGCCCATAAAGGCTAACACACAACGCCGCGGTCCAAGAAAAGCGTAAATGACTTGTGGTGGATGACATAGCATGCTAAAAAAGAATACATGGGTACTAAAACTCAATGTTTGAGATAAATGGGATGATTTTACTTTGTCGAGAGATTGAGGCCACCGTTGTACAAATAAAAATATTAGATAGTTCATTATCCATTGGATAGGTTGCTATTCAATTGCTGACAATTTTAGAACGTCGAGCATTACGTGTGGAGTGGAATGCAAGCCAATCATATTTACTAACCCTCTACCAAAAGGATTTCAAATTTGACTTCTCACACGAGAGTGGATCGCGGTAACATTGTATTAAATAAACATAACAGAGAAATGGATCAACACGGCCTACGGATAGATCGCTACAATATCACAAAGCATATAAAAATGAACCTAATGGTAAGAATTCTGTTTCTGTGTTGATTACGAGTAACGACATTATGCAATTCTACATAGATTCTGTGATGATATTTTGCTGTCCCTGTTTTCCATTGCTAACTGTATTCCCATTTCACTTCATACCGTTATCATTTTCTATTCCAGATTGCGTACCACAATTTCTAGATTAAAGCCTGATTCTCAGGCCTCTGTCTTTTGATATTCTGACAATCGGATCTTTCAGCAATATTCATAACAGGTTTACTATCGAGCTTCGATTAAATCATTCCAGTTACTTTTTAAGTTTTTAAAAAGTTTCCCCGTAAACAACATTGGTCAAATTCCTGCGGAATGACATGTCAGTAAGGATTGTGGCTGGAGAAAGCCTGGTGGTTAACTGCGAGGACGTAGATGTCTTGGGCAGCATATCGTCTACGGCATACGCAGGTGAGAATGTTACCGGATCACAATCTGCAACTATCTCAGCTCCGATCAAAGCACATGGCCTGGTGCGATTCGATACATTAAATAATATCGCTAATCCACTAGTTGAGTCAGCTGAAAAAACAGATACCAGACCAAAGACGATCAAGATTGAGATATTTAAAATCGTTTTATATGCGAGTACTGCGTAGTATTTGAAACAGGATTTATTATCAGTAGGACAGTGGGATGGAACACAATGTCTAAACAAGTTCCATAGTTTTTCTAGAATCGTTCAGGTAAGCAGCTTCTATTGATAGTATTATACGTGAAACAGCAGGGAATAAGCAAGGATCACGTTACCGGTAGCGATAGGTTTAGAAATGTTGAGAGGGAAGATAGACATTGGCTAAATGAAGTAACACTGAAGTGAAAAATAGAAACTCATTTTTGCATTTTTCTATAAGGTTTTATCTTGCTTTCGAGGGTGAAAAGGGTGTGTTGTCACAATTGGTACTTCGACATAAACGGAACGCGGAAAAATAGAATAAAATGCATGCAACGGAGAAACACTTGCAAAATTCGTCCACTCCGTCTCTGAAAGCACATATGGTTACCCAGATTAATCCTAAAAACAATTGGCATAAGTTCGATACGCGAATGCTAAAAAACGTGGGCATTTGATTCTTACCTAGTTTGGCGATTTTCAGTATAATAATCAATCATCAGACGCCAATAACGGAGGGGTGGAAAATTAATCGAAATCAAGATTTGCTTCTTATAATAACGCAGAAAGTTTTCAAGAGATCCTTATTTTCTTTCTTCTTTAGCGAGAAAAGGTCTAATTCTAAAAGCCTGTATATATTCTTCATGTTTAGAAGTCTTACGGCTATGTGGTTGGCGAGGTCCTACACATTATCCAGCAGAAGGATATCCTCCTGGTAGCAATAAGTCAGAGCTTGGACACTGCTCCAAATCAGGACTATCGCCTGAATCACTGCGGATTTAATACACAATGGAAGGTGCAGTTCTGATACGTTCCTCACGGTTATTCGAGCTGAAGCTTTATTGGAGTCACGGACAACAGCGAACGTAAATACAAACTAAAAGGTGAAATAACTTACATTATATTACACTTTTCAGCAACCCTGGTTAACCACTGGAATAAGCTCCAAGATGGTTTATTACACCTCCTTGGCGTGATAAGCGTTAAGAGGGAATTAGACGCTAAATGGACTACCTTACTTCTAAACATTGTCTAATAAAAAAAACTAAAAAACAACAAAAACATACATTTGAATTGTTCAATATTCTTTCTCATCTCTGACTAGTAATGGGCAACCTTACAGAATATTAGTACATTTGCGGTCTATGACTGCGCTCCACTTTTCCTGGATAACGATAGTTATTTAATACATCATGCATTGTTCACGCATATTATTGCTTTGTTTCTTAAATCGATGACCTCTCACCGTGTAGGGGAAGAGAAACCTTACCTCACTTTCCAGATATCCGGAAAAACGATCGTGTGAACCGAACGAACTGCATACTCAATGTCGAAGTGCTCAACAGAATACCTTCGAACGAAATCTTGGTGCGTGATTGGCTTTTAGCCACCTTCGGCCCTGTGTAACTAGAACATTTTCGTAATGAATACATTTCTACAAGTTCCAGAAGATGTACTCGTTAGATTCTACCATACATGTTATGTTGCTTTGTACTTTTAGAACATTTAGCCACTCTATTTTTACATTTGATCGATAACTCAACAGAAATAAAACCCATTACGATAGGTTATTTATAATTTATAGTTGGCGGAATAATGATCCATTTTCGACCTTCG
>JACCGJ010016153.1:0-27789 GCA_013407085.1 Atriophallophorus winterbourni | reverse complement strand
ATGCCGCACATCCCATACCAAGAGCGAATTGTCATGCTGTGATTGACCGATTTTACACAAAGGAGAGTAAGGAGCAGCATGATCCTAACATATAAAATACCGCAGATGGAAAATCACCCTCTCCGCGGTTTGATGAAAGTCAGTTTGTTTAAAAATCCACGGATTCATTCAAGTTGTCTCGTTATACCGTAATCAAGACTCGATTGTAGACGCCATTTCTTCTCGGTGCGTATTTGATTTCTGTGGAATTCCCTATCACGAAATATTGTGAACGCTCGTACGATCCGTAATTTTAAATCGAAAACTGGATGCTTATATCAAAGAAGCACTCCACTATCGGCCCGTATATGACCCCCATTTTGGACCCCACCAAAGTAAATACCTCAATAGAATTCGGATGCATACTCTGTATTTATATAGCTGTCATCCAATGGTTCATGTTAAGCAATTGCTTTTTCACCATAAAATCTTGATTCTTAATGCTTCTTGATTCCAGATCCGCACTGACTTCATAACACTCGGAAAATCTCTAATGACGTCACTCCCCCACTTGTCGTTTGACTACCGATTCATCCCTGAGGTCAAACTTCCCAATATTAATGAAATGCGTCTGCGAATCACACAGCCCATGAGTAAGCCAATTGTTCAACCACGACCAATGCGCTTTGTCTTGTGTTGTGAGTTTCATGTGTGCATGTGATGAACGATGGAAAGGTTCATCTCAAAGATAAGGCCATCGACAAGTAGGTGAGTGGGCGCAGAGGGTGAGCTGATTTATTTTGTATCGAGTGCCCCCGATTCACGTCAAAAGAGAGAACACGATTGGTCTCGATTAACTTGGCGAAATACATGACCCCTCCCCGCTACAATATGACGCATGATCACAAGTTCACTGGTGTTGTGCGGATTCGTTTATCTCTAATAACAAACTGCCAAATCGTCGATTGTAGCAGTGCTCTTTTATCACATTGGGGAAATTCCATACTTTTGCAGGCGAGAAAGGAAGTGAAGTTGACGTATAAAAATCAAGAGATTTTGATGAGTTCGGTATGAGAAAAGGAAATCCGTTAGTAGTATCTTGTGGATATATATTCTCGTGAATTGGGCTTTCAGTTCATGGTTCGAGGGAAAGCACTAAAGGATCCTATTGATCAGCTGAGATTCGACATAGTTAACATACCGAATCTGTCCATTTCTTACTTGTTTTCTACGGAAAAGTGAGCAAAAAGTTTTCAACTTATAGATGTACAAAACGAATATTATCGGGTAATTACAGGTGATCTATTTTTCAAAGTAAAAGTCATTATGTTCCATCACCAGCAAGCTGGGACGAACGACATTAGACAAGATATGCTGATTCCGTTGAACTTTGCATTCAGTCATGACGACTAATCACAATGATCTATCGTAATGTGGTGTTACAAGCTCTTTTATTATGAAACTCTAAATCACAAATCCCGTTTGCAACAAGCCAGGTAAGTTAATATTCGAATGCCCTGCTCGTAGCAAAATCCAAAGATTTACCGGATTTTTTAAGTTGCTTTGTTTTTTTGGAGGAACAGCGATTAAATATGTCCAAGTCGTGCAATAAAAATTTAATCTATAAGCTGAAAGTCATTGTAAAACGAACATTTCCTTTATAGTTGAATGTTAAATAACTCTCATGTATCGTAACTAATTATTTTTTCGTAACGCAAACAGCATAGATGAGATGCCTTTCAATAATTTATGAAACCAAATTTTTACAATTCCCTATTTGCATAGTTTCCCTCCAAGCATAACGTGACGTATTACATAATGTTGGGGATCATTCTGATGCCTTCTTGCAAATGAATGATATCTGACAAAGAATCACTTTGTGATTATGTATTTGAACACCGTTGTTATTTGTAAGAACCTTATTTAATAGCAGCATACAAGTATACATTTGTTTACCACTATACCACTGTTTCGTAGCTTACTGTACCTAACCTTACTGTCTTCACCTGATGACGGCAAACAGCCAGAATCCGGTAGTGGCGTGTAGCTGCGGAGGATGTGAGCAACACATTACTTTGGACATCCATGAGCCCCTTGAATGCTTGACCAGGAATCACTATGTGATTCTGTGTTGGCCTCCTCCGGTCGATGTCGACCATGGATGTACATCACAATCGCATGAATTTTTATGTTTTTTCGAATGACTAAACAGTCCGATTCGGGTGGAACAATCTTTCACGCAGCGCTTGCAACAATAGGCAGTACTTGGTTGTAGGGCGTCAGTTGCACGTAATTGGCGTCATCTGCGTTCAGCAGCCAAGAGCTGTATCGGCTCCTCCTCAGCTTGAAGACGACGCTTTTAACAATGTCTCTAATGTGAGCGGCCAGGAGCAAGTTCTTCCTAACTCGCTGGATCAATCCCAATAGCTTTCACATCTCTTTTGCAAACGTCTTTGTACCGCAAGTGCGGTCTGCCCAATGGTCGACTTCTTAATTGCAACTCAACATACGACCATTTTCCATTCTGTAGAGGTGGCCAACCCACCACAGACAGCCCTGTCGTAGTAGGGTGAGGTTCTTTGTACGAACCTTATTTAACGGTGGCATTCAAGTTTGCCTTTTATTTACCACTATACCACTGTTTCTAGGTTCACTGAACCTGATCGTACCGTCTCCACCTGATGACGGAAAACAGCCAGAAACCGGTAGTGGTGTACAAGGGATGGGGATCTAAGCATCAAATTATATTTTACTTCTGAAATACGTTCGAGAAATCTGCGTTAATTACACTTTTTGATAACTATCTTACTCATAAATAGTCAAGAATATTTAATAAGGATAAAACAATTTGTTTTCACATTCAGGACTAACGGGATCCATGAAACGTAAATGCCATAATCGATTAGTTCTATTGAATCAGTTTGAAAAATAATCAAATAATATAATTTTGAGTACCTTGTGGCGTAAAAATCTAAAATATATATTTTTGCACAATTTTCAGTAGCAAACACGGCATTTGTTTTATTTATTTTACTTCCGTCTAGACAAAAGAGTCATTGTTCAGGTGTAGTCGATCCAACTTAATAAATTTTGCTCGCGCTCATTTTCGCGAATACATTGTGTGTAAAATTTCATAAAATCTTTTGAGATAAACGAATATCCAGGCTACGCTGTATCAGATCGATATTTTATTGATCTTCATATCGTTCGCGCGACTGGGCGTGACGGAAACATTTGGGGCGCGAAACTGGAAATCCTAGTCAACCAAATTTGAAGATGTTAATAAATTATAATCCCGAATCTCGACCCGACAGCGTTGCTGGGTAAAATTTCCAATTAACGTTATACTATTTATTTCCCCGTTAATGCATTCGCAAGGTCATAAACCGTACTGCTTTAACTTGCAATCTGAACCGAAATAGACGAAAAAAGGGGAGAGTAGAAACAGATGACAAGACTAACTAGAAGAAGTCTGCCTAGTTATGCATATAATAGCTTCACGCTTTATGCTACTCGGGCAGTTTGAACATAAGATTTCTATTCATTACTCACAGTTAGCCCTGAGATAACTTGACTCTAGGGTATTCATCTAAGATTTAGTTTAAACACGCTCTCTAATAAATATCATACGTCCGCTGCTCTGCGCCTCTTGTGGGATCTAGCTTAGTCGCAACATGATGCGAAATTTCAACGAAAAGTCACAATGAAGTTCTAAAATTGGATGATGATATGCATATCACATGAGTGCCAACCACCACGAAACCGATCGCGTGACTTGATTTCTAAATTCATAAAGGTATTCTCTAACTTTACATGTGATTAATCGTCTTCTTTGTGTAACTTGCGGTTGGTGGATTCATTAACACAGCAATTCGACAAATATAGATAATACGTGTGTGTGTAATGGAAAACGCATGCAAATAAGTTTTTTGTTTCATAGACATGGGGGTTTTAAACCATATCTACCATGAGTGTGGTCATACGATGAACAAGTTGGTGTACACCCTTACCAACAGTAGCTACAAGACACAACTTGTTAGAAACTACGATAGTTCGCGAAGATATGTTAATAAAAAAATATTGCCCTCTTTTGATACAATCTATCACAGAGCAACAAAGTTAGTGATGGGTCTTCGCAATGTTCCGTACACCGAAGCATTGCGACGTCTGGGTCTATGTGACTTTACCCAAAGGAGGATACGACACGATATTTTTCTGATCTATAGAATTGTGACTACCGAAGGACATACACTAAAACACTTGCTTGATGTGTGTGATGGGAATGTGACACGCGGACATACCTTATCCCTTTACGTCCCAAGTTCCCGTATTGATTATCGGCTCCATTTTTTCACCGAATTTTCTTTGGAATTCCCTATTCAAACATGTGGTGGACTCTCATTGCCCGGCGGTGTTTAAAGCGAAATTGGACTAACATATGCAAAAGAATATCATTCGTGAGCCTTACATTTGATATTCTCTATTCCTTTTATACTATTATATTTTCACATCTTCATTCATACCGTCATCCTGTAGTGTTGTAAAGTAATAACATTTTAACCACGAATCCTTGAATGCCTAACGTCCTCTCAGTTGTTCTTTTCGATACAGAATACAAGCCGCCGTTAGAAATATTTCCAAATGACTGAAGACTGATTTTTTCGGTATTTTGTGTATCAACCCCCAGCACAAACTTTTAACGTTTCTTATCAGATCGCTACAACCAGTAGGACCAATATTTATTCCCGGTTTAGTTAGAAGGAATTCGTAAATTCGATTTGCTTTCAACCACTGTCGCAATTCTTGTTGGTATCCTTGATACACCGGGGTATGTGAGAAATCTGGGTTAAACGCAATTCCTGGAACATGTAATCGGCACGCTTAAAAGCCGACGGTTCTGCCGCGGTGATACTATCATCATTAATGTATATGTTTACACCTGTCAATCATTCACTTGATTATAATTTTCAGTTATTCTAATCAACGAATCTCGGTCTTTGGTGTAAACGGCACGGTGTTTCCCACCATACTTGCGTGTTATCATTTAAAATAGAGAATAAAGTCAAAACCACTGTATGAAATAAAACAAACAGGTTAGCATTAAAGATGTATAATAAAAACATCCAAGCTAACAGATTTAACAAAGCACAGAAATCGAAAATTACGTGGCATGGGAACTAATAATAAAATGACGCAAGCGAATGTTTGCCAACTGATCGTAATGGAAACTCAGGCTTTGTCATCAAATGAATGCGTGGGAATTACATTCCATGGGATAACGGAGGCGTGATCAACTCAAGTTGTTCCATGCATTGAGGTGGGGATCAAGTTCCGAGTGTTCACGGTTAGCTCAGCAGCGGCGCTTCAATTAGCAGTGTGGTTCCAATCAACTGAGCCTTCACAGTGAAAGGATCAACCGCTTCAGGAATTTCAAATGTACGAGTAAACTCAGTGACAGATGCGCTGTCTGTATGCTTCCCGTTGACAATAAGAGAATTAGCATCCACACGAACGCAGAGATCTTCAGCGGCATAAATACTTTGCACGGGAACTTCCAGGCGGAGTTTCCGACCATTTGCGCCGTCCTTGATAATTGTTGGCTCCGAGGCACCTGAAAAAAGTAAAGATAATTTGAAAACAAAACATGTTACCATAACTTGTTAGAGACTTGTTTGAACTATATGACGTCGCAATCGTGGCTATCGATTCATAACACAAGTTTTCTTAGTGAGTATATCAAATGCGATTTTACAATACAACATGTAGTATCATGATATATAGTTCGTCGTCAATTTGATGTACTTTAACTAAATAAAGCGCATGCGGATCCTGTTCCTCCTTTCATACCTGATGAGCGCAAACACTACGAAACCAGTCGTGGTGTGCATGAGTGAAATGCATGCAAATGAGCAATTTTAAATGACGTAAAGTTTATTCCAGTGCAATCTTTGCTAAAGCATAGATCAAAATCATGATATTTAATTAAAAAAGCCTTCTCATTTCGTTTCATGTGAACTAATAAAATCACATGAATGTAGGTCTCTGTGTCTAGGAACACCAAAATAAAAGTTCTAAATGGATCTTATTTTAGCAAAATTCGACAAAAATCAATCCGTTGTCACATTCAGATTAATACTCGATGCAGTTTTGAGCTTCCAACTCATCAACAAATTCTTTGCAATCAGAAAGAAACTAATGCAAATTAAGTCAATTTACATTTTTCACCTGATGAAGCTACTACATGTTTCCTACATTTTCAGTAAGCGATCGATACATCCATCGATCGACCCGAAGCCAAAGCGCGACTGATCACGTGCTGTTTGAAAACAGAACTCAGAGTTTGGAACGTGTAGCGTGTGATGCGGTACAACAAAAAATTAAAAGCTGTGAGGAACACGCCTAGGTATAATGCTCGCAAACTGGGTGGATTATACCAAAACCAAGTTTTGGTTGCAACGCTCCACGAAATTTTTGAGACCTTTGCAAAAATTACCGTTTGTTCCTAATTAGACTTAAAGTCACGGCGACTACAAATTAACGAAAGATTGATCTTTGAAAACATAAAATTTGTATGAATTCTGGTGCGTATACTAGAAGCCAGGAGGTATTCATCATAAAGAAATTAATGCGTTGTTTTTTTACATCGATCACTAACAATTTACTATTGACATCGGGCTGTTTGACGAAATCCAGTGCAATATTAATTAAATCATTATTATTATTATTGTCTAGCACGGTGAATTTGAAAACATTAACTGAAGAGACGATAGATTTAAGTGTTCTACAACGCTTGAATTTCACTTTAATGTTTTTTAAATCAGTTACTTCTGCTATTGGTGAAAAATGACCCCATTGTTTGGTACAAGCATACCTATGGGAACCATCGAGGCTGGTTTCACTGATTCTCCGCTTGATCGTAGCTGCAGTTCAGATTTGGGTCTTATGCCCAAGTGTTGCCCATCGTCGATTGTCAAAGACTCGTAATCCGGGGTCTTCACAGGCGCATCCAAGATGAGTACACCATCCTACGAGCGAAATATTGGAAGTTTAATTGGATTCAAGATTCGAGATTTATGGTAAAAACGCAAGTAGCTGTACAATTCACGATTGTGAGAAAAATCAACAACTAGTTTTTTGGTCTGCATGAACACGCTTAAGCACATAGTAAATACGGATAAACTTTTTTGCAGGATTGTTTGTTTCACCTGAATTCGTGATGTAAACCGTTCACCGATGACTGACTGAGTGAAACCTCTTTCAAATTCTTACATTCCTCCATAAAGTTCGAAATCTAACGAAATATCAAAGAAACAGACTATCTTAATAGTTATAGTTGGAAAACGTTTAATATGCATGTCTCACTATGAAGTGGCTTCGAATTTAAAGCTTTGTCTGCCATTTCTTCGCTGTTTAAAAGCATGCATAACCATCTGGTGAGTGCAAAAAGCACAAACTGATTGGGTTCAATTTGAAAGGAAACCGCGTGATTTTTTCTCATTTTCTTTTTGAGACAATGGACGTGTTACTACGCAAACGATCTTAGCTACTGTAAATGTTGTAGGGACAGATGAGATCGTCGGCAGTTGAAACAATTGACACGCGCGGTTGAGTTCAATCACCTCAGCCAGTCACATGCTGCGACTGCACGCATATTAACAACAATTATGTTACTGCAAACAGGATTGTACCGGATTTTAGATCTGTACACGCGAGGTCCTGATCAATGTCTGCATTCCTCAGTACATTTTCACTTCGACGGCCTAATCTGCAAGGATTTCTGCAGACCCTAAGCTTAATTTTTTCTACGTTGGAGCTCAAAGATTCGACCCGTCTCAAAACGTGATCTGTTGTGGTTGAAACATAGATCATATATTGGTATTCACTCTCGTTTCAATGGTAGTTTTGGCACGGCTTTGCCGGGTTGCTAGTTGATGTAAACACTGCAATTAATTGGAACTGTACGTATGGTTACGATGTGAGAAGATTTGTTTGTATTGAGGTCGCTTCATAGAGATACACAGATTTCTGTGTTATTATAGGACATCAGCTCAGCTCAGCTCAGCTCAGTCCTCTCCGTGCTGAGTGGCACATGAGGCGAAGACAACCCCACGCCAGTGGTTCCGGTCTGCCGCTGCTTCCGTTGCCGTCTGCACCGTGAATCCTTGTGCATGTAGTTCGCGTTCCAACGTTCTGTGCGTGCTTCATGAGCATTCTCATGAATTTGAATATTTATTTGGCATATGGTTTATAAAATGTAGCTGCTAATTCTATAAGTATTTGTGATGAAGTGTATTATACGATTGGTATCAGTTTTTGATGAAACCATTGGGGTAAAAACATCGATGACTAACTTTTTGTTTAAAAATGACTTTGTAGTCACAGGTTTTATGTTTAAAATGTTTCTCTGTCACAAGTAAAACGTTATCGAAACCATCAGACTAAAATTGCTCAGCATAACCTTGAATGATCGGTCCACATAAGGGAACAAAATAAACCGATCAGTTCTATTGTATCGACCAACTCTGCGTTTGCCGACATCCTTTCCTACTTTGTTCGAAAAAAGATTTATTTTTTCAAGATGGCAATTGTACACCATTGAAGTCACAACTTGATGACTACTTCGCGAAGAAACATGAGTGGTATTCATTGCATCAAGTGGGTAGATGATGAAGAGCCTCGGTTTTCATAGAATACATAACATCACAAATGAGTATCGATTCAATAAAACTGCTTTTCGGACTGCGTAACCAAGTGAACCTTCAAATGATCAGGAAACGAAAATATTAATATAGATATAGTTTAACAAAGTTATACTTGAATTCCACTGTTGCATAGGGTTCGTACAACGAACCACGATGTTCAAACGCCGAATCACATAGTGATTCGTGGTCAAGCACTCAAGGCGCTTATGGATGACCAAAGCAGCCAGAAACCGGTAGTAGTTTGAAAGTGTGGTGGATGTGAGCAACACATTACTCTGGATATAATTTGTTTATCAAATACAATTTAGAATGCTTTGAAAGCCATCGAATTAAACGTAAGTTTCTGGACACATAAATAAGCAAGGAAATTTTGATCATTCCGTTTCAGTGTATGATGAACTCAAAACAGGCGAAATTTGGCTAACCTCTGTTAAATTGCAACGGAAGTGCTCGTGATCAATAGTTCGGGGCAGCTCAATGGTCCGACAGAACTCCTTGCTGGTTTCACTGTCTCCTTGCTTGATATGCTTCTTCGCGTGAACCGTGAGTTTGTTCTCAACTGTGGTCACCTCTATATCCTCCGGCGAGAAGTCTTTGGCATTAAATCGCACTTTAAAGTGAACCTATTTTCGAATAACAGTAAGTAAAAGATGTGACACAGAATGTATGTCAATGTATGCATATAAAACTGCAACATTTTGTATCAAAATCAAATCAAAAGTAACAAATTATATTCGAGTAGAACGTTCACCTCAGACTAGGATTATGTTTGGTGGATCACACCAAACTTGATATCCAGTGAAGCATTGCCTTCTGTATCCTGAAGATACAAGGCAAGCTCCTATTTCGACCACTAAATGAGGTATTCTTAGCCAATACCATGACAAACCAATGTAAACTTAACCTTTCCTCAATAAAACATCGTCACGCTTGAAGACACACAAGGACTCAAAATACTTGAATTTTTAAAGATAAATCAAGTCACATAATGTTGTGACGTCATGAAAATACGATCAAGACTTATTAACTATCTAGAGCAGATGATCAAAATAGTATTCACTCAACTGATATCTCGATACACGACGTTCATATGTGATCTAATTCACTTAACACAATAACAAAATTTATCTAACACCACCGACATTCACACGTATGAGAGTGGTTACCTGTCCATCTTCATCCAGCTCGTACGCATTGCTGAAGAAATTCGTCGACAACCCAGACGGACTAGATGGTTCAATTAGAGCTCCCGGCTTCGTTGCACTTGCAGAGAGTAGCTGTTTGCTTTCCGGTCCGGTGCCGCGTCTGGACACGGATGAATGACTCGTTGTACCAGTCGTGACACCATTAACCGTACGCGAATGCTTCACCGATTCTTGAACGTTGCTTTGCGTTTTCGTGCTCTTCGGATCGCCCGATCTACTGGTGGTTGTGGATGTGGTATATTTCGAGGAGGACGATTGAATGGATGTTCCACCTGTCAACGGTATCCGTGAACTGGATCCGATTGGAGACATGGAACTCATTTGATCACGAATAGCCTGCATCTCGCGTTCCATTTTGGCCATCATAGACGAATGATCTCCGATCGGTTCGAATGGTTTAAGCTCTGTTCCCCATGGATCCATGTCGAAGTCATCCACAGGCTAAAATGGCGAAATTAGTGTAAACATTGTGTCGTGAAACAAAATATTCATTTGCATGCTTTTCCGTCACACACCCCACGACCGGTTTCGTGCTGTTTGCACTCATCAGGTAGGGACAGTAAGATCAGGATCCGCATGCGCTTGTGTCGTGATTTTCAAGTTGACGATAAACAAAATGCCTGCTATAAACCAATTTAGACTGTTTGGTGGTTGAAGAGAAATTTGTCTAATAAAGGGTTACTTTTTAGAAGGAAATCTTCCTTCCTTTATGCATGGATAGTTGCTCGTTCATTTCGATGATTTCATGTTTTATTGAATTCAACTGGTCAATCTAAATAGACGAATGAATGAATGAAAGCACAAGCCTGATCCAGGCAAAGTGCCGCACAGTCAGGGTGCACGTGGGCTAAGATACTGTCAGGTTGTCCAGGCCTAGATAAATATGAGGAGGAAAAAAAGTAAAGAATGAAGCTTTTCATGGTAACATTATCAGCTTTCATGCCTTGAAGAGTTCGACAGTGTAAATAAAATGTAGATGTAATTCACTGATTAAATGGTTCAAAAATTCGTCAGTTGTACATGGCTTCCATGTGATGCGTCGCAAATCATACTTCTACTAATTTTAATTGGAGAAGAAAATATGCGCAAGTCCATTAATTAAAGTCTGATCTGACTGCCAAGCCAGCTCAGAGAATTTAAGTAAACGCGCTTGGAAAACAGTTTCTAATCATGTTTATTAAATATCAAACTACACAGAATCCATGGTATTACTAAGATAAGTAAAAGAATCCTGTTTTGTACAGTTTTGAGATGTTTGGGCTTGCTACCTTTTTCATTCGCGTATTTAAGGCCAGTTTAATGCAGTTCGTACAAATCAATAATTGAGAATAAGATACCGCATAAGATACCGTTTGTAAATGTAGTGAAATATAAGTTTAAATTTTATGTGTAACTTTGAATCAGCGATCATGTTCGATCAGAGGATTGCACACTGAACCCCAGAATGTATGACCATACATGACATTAAAAAACCAATAAATGATGTACCGTTGGCCAACCTATCCGAAAACAACTTTAACGTGTTGCTTATTTCACATTCCCTACCATAGGGAAGCATAGCAAATTTGCTGTTTGGTGTTATAATCCATTTTGTTATATAGGAATACCAAATATAGCAACAGATTGCCTATATGCTAAAGACCAGTTGAATATTAATAGCCCACCAAAGAAATTTGAGATAATAAAGTTCGAACAGTTTTTTACGTACGATTTGAAAAGATTTCGTAAGAAAAATGTGTCCAAGTTACAACACTCACTTCGAGAGCGAAGGCTTCTTCCTTCATTCTTCTGATTTCTTCATTGAAACGCCGGCGACTTTCATTGATCCACCTGTCCACCTCTCTGTCCCAATCGTCTCTGGTGCGAATCGAGGAACTGCCGTAGAACGGATCCGAGATGACGGTATCCGGGTTTGGTTGTTCGTTTCGACGAGTGCTGGTACGCCGTTCCAAACTGGTAAACATGTCTTTCCGACGTTGTTCGAATGTGCGATTATCTCTGTTCACGGGTATATTCATTTCTGTGTGGAATTTAGACATTTTTGTTGGCACACAGAATCCGCACTGCGTCCAGAGCAGTCAAAATGTCAGATGTACCTCGACTCGCGGTGTTGTTAATATATTCCACACGGACGAGTTCTCGTAACCCACATGGTGATAGTCATGCAGACAAGAAGAGGCACGCTGGCACACATCCGCTGCACCAATCGCGTTTGTGTCATGTCGTGTGTGCGTTCAATGATTTCGAGAATGGTGCTATCACGCAATTTGCGATTGGTTAAAACGACATTCCCGAAATCCCCGAAGTCAGACGGACTACATTTGGAAAGACGTTGGTGATTCAGCAGAGAGAGAGAGAGAATTGGTGAGAAAACATGACACCTAATCGATTTTCGCCAAAAAACACAAGAATAGTCACTGCTGTGAAACACTAGCTTTCAGATAGTGGGCTAAATTTGTTTTTTGGGCCATTATGGGTGATTCAGGCCTTCTAAAATAATGTTTCGTACAATTTGTTGTACGTTTAATAATTTGTATTCGTTCGTTGTGATATTTTAACAATAAGCAGCTGGATAACAGACACTCCGTTGAGTGTGTAATTCAAAGTTTCAAAGTTTAATGGCTCGAAAGCAAATATTTTACAGTAACGATAGGTTAAAAATATAGGGAATGCATAAACACAACACAAATGTTTTTTCAATATGAAAAGTCAGCACGTGTATTCAGGTGCAAGGTTGGATTTGGTCAACATATACTTGTCAAGTTCAGCCTTGAACATGTTCAGGCTTGATGCACAAATGATATGTGAGGGCAGAGAGTTCCATATAAAACAAACTCGGACAGCAAAGGAGAACCTTCGACAATTTGATCTAGAGTGTGGAATAATTAACTTGTAGCCCTGCGATCTGCTACTACGTGCTTCTTGCCGATGAAACAGTTGTTTAAGTGGGTGATCCACTGTATGCAGAATGTTGAACAGCAGGATCAATTCACCACTGACACGATGGTACTAAAAGTCAAACAGGTTCAGAGTTGCAATCCTCTCCTCGTATAGCCTGTTGTATAGTCCGGTCATCAGTTTTTCAGCGCGGTTGTATACGCGTTGCAGTAAAGCCATGTCCCTTTGTAACATGGGGACTATGCTTGAACAGCGTACTCCATTGCTGTTCTGATATAGGTGTTAATTATCCGTGGGAGTATGTGATTTGTGAAACCACCGAAGATCCTCCTGAGCATTGCTTAGGTTTCGCAGAATTTTTGTATACCACAGAATACTGCCGTGAAGACTTCAAGTTACTGCTAATCCAAACACCAAGGACTCTCTCTTCCGTAGCACATAAAAGTTGCCGAGATCCCAGAGAGTATGTGAATTGGAATGATTTACCGACGTTTAACATTTTACATTTTGGGATGTTGAATGGTAGGCAGTTTCGTAATGTATTTACTGAGTAACATTTCAGGTATATCGTTCGCGTACATCAGGAAGAGTATTGACTCCAAGACTGAGCCTCGAGTTACGCCACTTGTAACTTCTACTCTACCAGTCAAGTAATACTGTATCCAGGCCAATAATCTGCCACCCACCCCAAAATGCTCCCGTTTCTGTTGCAGTATATCGTGGTTAACACGGTCAAAAGCTTTAAACATATCCAAGTAACAAGCATGGATAGGCTATATATTATCCACGGCTCGAGTCCAGTTATCCAGAGTTATGAGAAGATTGGTGAGGCATGCGTGTCTTGTCCTGAATCAGTGCTGTGCGATGGAGTGAAGTTTGTTTAGTTCTAAACGTTTGATAAGTTCATCAGCTACAAATCGTTCGAGAATTTTAAAGACAACCGGCAGCAATGTGACACTGATCTCTAATTAGACAAATCGGATCGGCACCCGCCTTTTTATATCGAAGTGACTCATTTACGGTTTCATTTAATAACAACCTTGCTGCAAATCAGTGACAGGTTGAAGAAATCAGAGAGTGGTGAGAATGGAGCATGGGCACATTGTTTTAGGAGGAAAGGTGTTATTTCATCCGCAGGCGGGGATATTTGTGTATTTATCCTGTATATCCTTACCTGGACACTCGGGTTTCACAGCGATTTCGTGTATTGTGTTAATTTGTGATCTGAGTGCAGCCGTAACATAGCATAAGCTCTCGTTAAGGTAGGACACTCTAGAGTAAAATTGAGCGAGGTCGTTGGCGTCTTCGAGAGCATTGGATGTAGTTCCAGTCGTAATAAATAAATCAGAAACGCCTGGCTTTACCCTGGACTTTCTGTTCACGATCTGGAAGAGGAGTTTCTGGTTTCGTTAAATTTTATTCATCGAATTGATTTCATAGTCTTCTGTAGCCTCCTCTACAGCTTATCGAGTAGAAAGTATTTTTATAACGAGACCGCTGCTAACATTTTTACCAACGCTGGCAATCGAGGGATGGATAATGTCATTTTTGAGGGAATATAAGCAGTTAATTAGGTGTGAATAATTCGGATCTTGTTGGAAGCAGTAATTTAGGTAGTTATTGCTATGCTCTTCGCTCAGCAAAACCATTCTAAGATTCAGGGCACCCTATAACAGCGTTATAACACGGCGTTCAAGCAACAGCGCACACTCTTCAGTATGAAACGTATCTGATATAGTAAAATCTATGGAACTCGAACAGGAGCTTAGGCAACAAGTATTTTTTTTAAAATGTCTATACATCACTAAAACGTTCTATATTATATGAAATATGTAGCATTAGGATTGAAATATCGTGAGCAGTGTGGTATCTAAACTATTGTACAAACATTTTACATCCACTTACACGATCTGAAAGTCTGTCCTACAAGGTATCATTAACGGACTTCAACTTATTGAAAGCAAAGAACATACACAATATGAAGTTTTATCAAGTTAGCTATTACCTGAATTAATAAGCGTAAACGACAAAGTATTGAGAGTAAATTTTGGAAATGTCACAAACACTGCACTGATTGATAAAAAATTTCAGGACGTGATACACCATTCACCAAAATTCCACTCGGGTGACAAAGGATGATGATAGACAGCACGGTGAAAGAATATTGAATTTACCTTTTCATTTTCATGGTTTGGTGGGGGTAAAGTCGAGCGTATTCGTTTGTTCAGTTTACATGATCAGTCTAGTGTTCACGGAGGATGGACAAATTTAAGTTCCGATCGATTTGACCTAACAATCACACGGTTTTTAGTTCTGTCTATTTTTTTATTGTTTTGTGTCATTCTCCATTTAATGTTTAGAATAATTGCTATGACGCAGAATGATGGTTATACTATCCGATTAATCAAGATTCTTGAATAATAAAAATAAAAAGGATTTCGCGACATGTAAATGTTGCTGGACCATCATTAATCATCACAGGTTATTACATCAACCGGTCTTCAGGACAATTGCGGTTACAAATCCAGAGGACAATAACGATGCACGATCGATCAAACATTATTCGCAAAACATACACGAATGTTGATGTGAAAGTATGTCACTGTTCAATGTGCATCTTTAGGCAGGCTTTCATTTAAGTAGTCTCTTCTCAACCAAATGAAGAACAAGGATCAATTTATTGTGGTGCTCACATCCCCGTCGCTTAACCCTTAACGGTCGAATGGGTCAAATTCGGTACACAAAATTTAAAGGTTCATGATAGGATAAATTAGACAGATCACTTCCGTATGCCGGGAGTATCGGATTCGGCACACGTTCTGCTTTCGTTTTATACGCGTTTGAGATGGCTGAGCCATGCGGCGTGCCAGTTGTCAAGAAACTTCGGAAGTGAGGTGACGCTTGTAAAATAATTCAGGCAGTTGAGGGTTAACAACCACAACCTGTTTCTTGCTGTTTGGCGTCATCATGGTGAGACAGCAATGATTAGGTTCAGTAAGCCTTGAAAATGTGGAAAAGTAGTAAACAATTTTTTACCCGAATGATACTGTTAAATTGAGTTCGTAGAACTAAGCACGATGTTCAAATACAGAATCACTGAGTGATTCCTTGTCAAGCACAGAATGGGGTGGTTCGTTGTACTTACACTATTTAACAATGGCATTCGAATATTACATTAATGCACACACCACACTCTCGTACATATATTAATCTGCACATTCATGGAACAACTTGATCAAACCCATCTGGTTTAACGGATGATTATTCTTGACGCTTGACGTACTTCCTATCCTGTATTTAAATTCACACAGATGTCCTATTGTTACATTCTGTTTGCACGAGGCATAAAAATACCATGAGAAAAATCATTTAACGCATTTTGAATCCTAAATTAAACACGCTTGGCCATGTTACGAGGTATACAAAGATTGAAAAAAACTAACAAAATTGTATTACTATTTTTAATGATACATTAAGCTCGATTTTATTGGTTAACACTCAAACTGCCACGTGATGGCTGATGAATAATTTGGCTGCAACGCCCTCGTCAGATTACGTCAATTTGGCAGTTACGCATTCGAGATGATGTCGAAGTTCACCGTCAGCAGAAGTTGGCAGAAGAAATGAATTGTGCCAAAATTTTAGGCGGATGCTTTTCTTGTTTTTGACTAAGAAGTACCCAAGTGCTGAAATAAATAGATTTGAAATTAATGGGTTAGGAAAGGGTCTGTTTAAGGTTTAGATTACATTTTTATTGATTTAATAATTGATTTAATAGCGATAAAAATATAATGAACAAATTATACATACGGTGCTGGTTCGTTTATGAGGGTGTAAACAAACTGTTGTCACTTGGAACTACACAAAGTTCTGCTCGCCAGTAAAGAAGAACTCAAACTACTCGCTTCTTCTTCTGTTTGAAATATATTAATTGGCTAAGCAGTAACCAAAATTATCTAACCGGAGTATTCTGAATTACAACGTACCCTATTTTGTAGAGAGCTAATTTTGAAATTTGATGCAAAGATGTCAAAAACTATTCGCACTGGAAGAAGGATATGAGGTTCTCAGATATATTGTCCTTCCCTGGTCTTTATTATGCTAAGCGTGGATAGAACACAATAACTTTCACCCAACCCGTCCTGCGATGTTGATTATCTCTCATCTCTCGACTAAGCGGCAAAATTCACGGGAATCGTTTTAACTGATGTACGTCAACAATTCTCAGTGTAAGACACGCACGTGTTTTCTTCAGTTAAATAAGTACGCCATCACTGAAAAGACTCATGTTCGTCTTTGAGTTCAGCTTCGGACTGCACCAGACACGGGTTTTGAAATGATAAGAGGGCAGATGAGCAGCCAATCACTCGAATTATCCCAGTGCCTAATGAGATACTCTTCCCATATTTCTACTGCAATAGTTGAAGTAAGGTACGGCAATGATCTAAACTGATGATGGCAAACACCATAGTCCATCAATGGAGAATTATTGTGGTATTTTTATTGTCATTTTTCGAGTGAATCTGCTCGGAAGAATTTTGTCTAGCACATGTAGTTGCTCTCAATATTGGGCAATGATGACGGTGTGGTTAGCGAACAACATTTTATGCATTAGAACATCTCTTTCTTAGCCAAAAGGACCAACAGAACCAACAGGAGTTGGCATCTATAATTAAATATTTTCTAATCATATTCAAAACGGTTGCTCAATCTCCAACAAAGTGAAGCAGAGAACTGAGTAATTTTTGATAAACTTTACAAAGTTGATGTTTTTCATCTTACTGCGACGATATCCATTAGCCCCAGTACATAAAATGCAGTCATTTTTGAAAAGCTTTCATTGCTTAACGTGTTTCACAGTTATCAAATCTTGTGTGAGCAAGGTAGAATGATCATTAACACAGGGAAATCTATCAAATGCAGTCCTTTTTGTTAATATTTCGAAGCAATTTTCTGACGGATAGAAAAAAGTGCAATTTCCACATTGCAGTCTTATACAGTGTTTTTTATTAGAAATAATATTGATAATATTATCAAAATCACAAATACTATTTGTTTCATTTTGTGCGTACCGTTCAGCAGCGTGTAGGGATAAATGTTTTAAAAATGTTAATTCACTGAAATTGAAATTCCAGTGTCTGCCCAGTTACTTACAAATGTCATTTACTGGAATGAATTAAAATGTAAATATAAACAATGCGCACATTTTATGAAAGAAGAATCCAGTCACGCTTGGGCTTCACAAATGATTGACTGGGACAACGTGTTCCGTTGATCTGGAATCGATCAATTTTTTGGGCTTTCGCATTTGGGTGGTAAGAAAAAATATTGATCCAGTTTCATTCCTGTAAGAAGGAGGGAGAATGCTTCTGAATGAAGAAGGACGACAGATGACAATTGTTTAAATGAATAAACGTAATCAAACAATATAAGCGCGGGCACCTTTTTAGAATGGAATGTGCGAAATTGTGATTGCAGTGAATTTAGTTTCGAAGAACACCTGAATCCAAGTGTTAACAGCAATGCCGAAATGTTTTCGTTTCTGAATCATAATATGCTACGAATTTGAAAGTGCAATATTAATAAATCACTCAAGCTTCATTTTCTTAAATTATGCACAACCAATAAAAGCATTTGTTTGAAAATCCCTTCATAAAATATGTTGACACATATCATTGTACTATTTCTAAACTCATGATTTCAGATTATACGCATTCGAATAAAAGCATAGAAGATACACGCATCAATATTACTCAAAGTCTTAAACAATCACCTGAACGAAATTGCTGTGTTTTAACTGACATCTGCATCGACAAATATTACAAACTATCAACAAAATAAGTAATAGAGGATTCAATTCATTTAAGACCCGCTAAATATGATTGATAGATATGATTTCAAAACGTTCTCAGTTGTGTGATTCGGGCCTTAATAATATATAATGGTTGAAACGAAATCTTTCAGAAAGCTGTGTGATATCTCTTTCAGTGAACATGAAAATAAGGATAAATTTGTACATTTTCCATGGATTGTTGGCAATCGTTAACCTATCTCGGTCAAATTTACTTACTCATAAACCGAACAATTACTTGTGTTCCGATCCTCAAGGCAGCCATTCAATGAACCGCAATCAAAAGGATTGTTGGTATTTGAAATATAACCTAAATCAATCCAGATTAAATCAATTAACTCAATACATTTATGAGAGATATTATATGTAACGTTGCTGATGTCAATACAGACGTCTATCATGAAAAGATTTTACAGACAAAGCCTATTTAATCCTGATCTTTATTCACAGAAAGGAAGAATTTGGTTTCAATTTGTTGTGCAACCAGGCAAGAATTTACTTCTGTGAGCGGAAAGACATCGAAGAAACGTTGAGAGAATGAGATATTGAAGCCCAAAATGTGATGGTTAATTTAGGTTAAACTGTAGCAAAAATAAGCAAATAAAAAAGATTTCACGTGGTTCACCTTCCGACCATAAAAATTCTAATTTATAGCTTTCAGGATCGATCACACGCGGACAGCATTACACGGTCTACGTTCATGCTGAGAACAGATTCGCACAGATTGATAAATTAAATCTAACATGAACTACTATTTTCTGGTGAGTAGCACTGGAACAGAAATATGTATGTATTTCTATGAGCCAATAAATGACTTTCTGCTGGTGCTTTAAATTCCGCTTTCTAGAAACAGGTTTTCACGTTTGCTAGGAACAGCTCATAACCACTAGCAATTACAATTTTATTTTTAAATAAGATGGTGGATTATCCAGATCATTGAATTGATCACACACACACCTTACTTATTTGTTGGCATTAAATTACATTATTACATCAGCGTTGGTAAAACATAGAAGAATGATGAATATCAAAGGAACCACAATGGTAAAATTGTCAAATTACAGAAATTTAGAACTTATGGAATCCCTGGTGTGTTTGAGTGCATCGAATTTAGTTTGTTGCTATAATTTTTGAATGTGGCGTTAAAATGAGGGTAGAATCCACGTCTCCCCAAATTTGCTAACGTAACCTTATATTACTGTCTCCAACTGATGACGATAAACAACCAAAAACCTGTTGTGCTGTGTTAGTCCGGAGGATGTGAGCAAAAAATTTGCATTAACCATCCATAATCTCCTTGAGTGCTTGACCAAAAATCACGATGTGATTGTGTGTTTGAATGTCGTGGTTCGTAGTTCGAACCCTATTAGAAAGTGACTTAAATGTCTAACTTTGCTAACCACTTTTCCACTGTTACAAGCTACTCACTGAAAATAGTCTTGCTCCCTCCACCTGATGACCGCAAACAACCATAAACCGGTTGTGGTGTATAAGTGAGGAGATGTGAGCTTCAATTTGCATTCGCTGAATTGCAGTTATCTTTCGTTCAACACACTCATTGACGAAGAATTGTCACACATTTCGATGCTCACAAAAACGCTCGAGCTAACAAGTATTGATGAGTTGTAATATGTGTGTTGGATGCAGCAAGATCACGTCAAACGTCGTTGAAATATTTGCCCTGAAAGTTAAATAAAATTTGGCACGCCGGAACAACGACAAGTAAAACTACCGTTTGAATGCCGGGAAATCATTTCATATTTTATTTTGAGTTTACTACAAAATTTGCTAAATATGGTGACACGAATCGATATTTCGTGGGCATAAATTCAAAGATGTCTAGAATTCGTGGTTTGAACCCAGATGGGGTTAAAGATTTGTAAACGTTATTTGTACGTGCATCAAATTAATCTTCAGGTTACATCATCGCACTTCAAGCATTTAACTAATTTAGCGAAACGCTGCTGTAACAGATATTTATAGGGATTGCCTTATTTTATTGACAGCTTAATATTTTCAGTTAAAAGTGAGGCTTTAGCGAAATCTGTTCTCTCAGAGTAAAACGTCTAAAAAGGGTTAGAAACACGGAACGCAGATTACTAATTAATGCAAAGAATACGAGACCCGCCCTGGGTGGGTGTGGTGGAAATACATGCATCTAAATCAATTTTGACAGATCATATATTTGTTTTAGAAAAGTGATAAAAATACGAATATGAAAGCATCGTTATTGTGTCACTAACGAACATAGCATGCGTGATATCATTAGACGAGCAAGTGTTAACCGCTAGTTAACAACATTTTTATAGAATTCCAACCAATGTTCGAAACTAGTTTTTGGATGATTCTTGTTGTAGCTGGCAACCAACCTCCATTTCCACTACATTCAAATCATCGGATCCCCCATGATAACGAACTTCAGCCTTTTTCCCTTGGATTAACCTGTACCTTCAAACGTTCACTTCGTTTTTGTCGCAAAATGGGTGCTGCAGAATCGGACAAATACTGCAAATTGATTCTTCAGCTCAAACCACGCGATCGCACCTTCGAGAAGACAGTCAGTTTCCTGTGACAATGCTTCGGGGATCAGTAATCTCTGTTTAATATTCGGTACTGTTGTCTCAATTTGGTACTGGACGAAACGAATGATTTTCTGACGCATCTCAGCAATATCAATCGAAAATGCGAACGCTTCAGTCTTTAGGCGATAACCGAGACAAGCTCAAGTGCCTCGTCTTTATCAGCAGTCTCAAGTCCACATTCTTAGCCGATGTGCGCTCTCGACTGCTTAATCAGCTTGAACAGGATGCTTTCATCACGCTCCAAACGATTGGAGACGAGCATCGCCGGTTGATGAACCTACAGGATTCCGCCTTGAGACAATCCAGTGATGGTGCTCCAGCGCCATTTACGCTGTACATCGAAAACGTCATGACTCATCAAACAATACGTCCATCAAGCCAACGCCGCCGGAGTCCAGCGAACCCGCTCCAATGTCGAAGCCTCCCTGCCCTGTCGGTATTGTGGAGCATGGCATTTTCATCGTAAGTGCCAACATAGAACGAATCTTTACAAAGTCTGTCAACGTGTCGTTTATAAAGATGGTTTGTGTAATTCAACTACAGTCAAAACTTTATTTCGCAATCGGAAACAACACCGTTTTACTAGAAAACCAGAATCATTCAGCAGATCTCTCTGTCTACGCGTCGACCAGCGTCGACCCGAGAGAATCCAGGTTACGTTCTACGCTGATATTGCAACCATGGCCTCCATACATTAGCTAATAGCAGCTATTTAGCAACAAGAAAATGCATTGATCAACCAATAGATACTTCAGAATTATTGCCTCTGATTTTAGTTTCTTTTGAAATTATTTTGAAATTATAAGTCACACATAAACCACCATTTAATTAGGCGAATTTCACACTGACAACAATCGTAGGTAGCAGATAAACCCAAACATGAACTAGTCCAGTCAGCGTGTTTTCTCTGTCTAAGTTAATTTTACTTTGAAAATTAGTGTTGTACCACATGAGCGCATGGATTTTCCTTCTTCAAGAAAAACATTGCTGTATGTGTTTGATTTCAAACTAAGGATTATATGGCATTCCCTGAACATCTAATAAAACAAATAAAAAATAAAGGTCCCTTGTACTCTTCCTAGCGCGGAGATGGCATTAGCGATGATCGCTAATCACGAGCTTTTGAATGGTATTCAGTACACCACCATGCAACACAACACAACATCAGAAAGCGCCCAAACCACCGAAGTTGACAATCCCAAAACCTTAATAATTTGGGTTTCGAAAGACCCGCGTGAGAACATTTATTGCGACAAAGTCAACAGATATCGAACGATAGGCAATTCATCAAGTTTGGGCATTAGAGCCCAGTGTGTCTAGAGCTTGATGTGTACCGGTTGGTATGATGTCGATGGAATTATCAAGCGGGTTGGACATGCTTAGGGCAGTGTTATGGTTATGTGATTTGCGTTTTGTTTTTCGAATTGAGCGCAATAAATGCGTTTGACGAAATTGGCTTTCTCTTGTGTTCGGAGGTGTGAGCGGGTAGATGATAACCAACATAACCCGATAGAGCACGAATAAAGGCGACCAAACACCATCCAAAGAGGTGACTGGGCTTGTAGTATGAGGAATAAAATGTCGGTACCAATACACAAGCAAGAATCTCTAACGGAAACTGTTTGATATATAAACAATATCCAAATAGGGATGGATAAAGACGAATTCCAGTGAAAAATGCTTTCAAGTTGGATAAGCAAAATTGGAATGGTGAAGTGCTAAGCAATATATCATTGGTTGGGAATTGCAGTGGTCTCAAGTGGTTGATGTATGCATGACAGAAATACGAACGATAGAAATGTGTAAATAAGTGGGTGTGACTATGTGCAGAAACTTTTCCAGAAATCTAAGATTTTCGGCTAAATGGTAAAATTGAAGAATTTTGCATGCTTGTTGCTATCATACTTAAAGGAGAGGCAAGTATATATGAATATAAAATAGAGTTGATTGTTCAACCATATCTCAAACAAAATTAGTAAACCATTCTAACTACAGAGTTGGTAAACATCATGCATTAGGTGAAATTCATAAGATCTCTAACAATAAAATAAGCAATATTCTTCATTTTGATCATCTACAATGTTTTATTTTAAAACGCCGAATTTTAATTGAATTTAATGGAGATCTATTATTCTTTAACTCGATCTGAAGAGATAGTGATTTCGGTACACTTAGTCGGTAACTTTATTGAGAATATTAAGCGAAACATTTTCCTGAAAATTAAATTTTTTTCTATCCAAATTTGTATCCAAATTACTCATTACAAACCGAATATTGCTTCAAAATTTCCCGTGATTTTTTTTCACCGAAATCAACCGTTTATCCAAATTAATTGATCAGGTGAAGCGATTAAATTTTCGACAGTCAATCATAACTTTAACTTCAATTTTCGTGGAGGGTTTGTTGCATCATTTTTTGGTCCATGCACATGAAAAATTTCAAATGATTTCATTCATAAGCCTCCATGGAATTTATTAATGATTTTAATGGTTCTAGTGAATCTGGTAAATATATACGACTACAAAAATGTGCATCAAAATTGCGAATACTTTCTTTGTGAGAAAATCTGACTGCCAGCTGAAAACTAATTAATTTTTCTTCGCTGAGTAACCTCAACAAAATTATCTGGTGATTCGAATTCGATTATTTAAGCGAAATGCCATCTTTAACACCTACTCAAATTATCTGCTAGCACGCTATCATTCAACACTTATCCAAAGTAAACAATAAACGTTTAAGCACAAACGCACAATGCTTGACCAATAAATTATTTCAGTGTATTCAGGTTCATGTAGAATATTCATCACTCTTGATAGTAATAACGGAAGCCCCTTTCAATCTGCATTTAGCTAAGGAGAAAATCTCCAATCCAAATATGTTTCATTTCATCGTGGAGGAGGAGGAATCGCTCTTTACTATGATCAACACCTCACGTTCAGAGAAATCATTGAACACGATTTAATGGCGAAAGACACACTGTGGTGTTCACTTGAATTAGCAACCGGTGAAGACTGTGTTTTGAGTGTGATTTTCAGACCGCCGTCAGCAGACGAAGCATATAATGCTAGTTTAGCCGAGAAAACTCAGCCGGTCGTTTACAAATATTGCAACGACGTTGTCATTATGGGTGAATTTAATCCTCCGAATTTACTGAAAAACGATACACCTACAGTAAATTCTGTTCATTATCCTAAGAATTGTTTAACCAAATTCCTATATTTAACCACATCTCAAGCAGAACTCCCATTAGAGGCACGATTACACCGTCCAAACTTCAGCTTGTTCGCATAAGCGAGGAAAATGTCATGGATGATATTCACTATGAAGAACGACAGAGAAAGAGTGATCATGCACTCATTGTTTTTAACTGTATTTCTGAAGCGAAAAGATGATAAGAGAAATTAATACGGTTGCATTATTCGTGGCCGTCAGACAAATCACCGTCTAGGCGCCAATTGACACCGATCTCCAACAATACTGACCATCAAAAGTTGAGAAATTATTCAAAAAAAATCGAACTGCATTATAGATATATTCAAAAAATAGGACAAAGGGGTTCAAATTTGTGATCAGAAGATGGGCACGAAAATGGATAAATGTGAGAAACTGTGCGTGCAGAAACCACTTACTGCAGGCAACACCTGAAGCCTAGGAATCTGTTTGCTGTGTCCAGGAGGATAGAGAAGAAAAGATGGAAGAAATTAAACGAAGCACGAGGCTGCTCTTCCAGATAGTGAACTGTAAGACCGGGTTAAAGCCAGGCTATTCCGCTTTACTTACAACGAACGGAACTGCTTCCATCGCTCTCAAAGCAGCCAACGAACTCGCCTAACTTTACTTCAAAGTATTCTACCCTAATGAGCGCTTATGTTATGATATGTCTCTATTTAGATTTTAATTTAACACAATACAGGGCACTGCAGTGAACCACAAGAGTGTCCCGGTGAATCAACAGAGGTTTTATTAAAACAAACAATGCACCCATGCCCTATTTTCCCCAATATCTGAACTTTTCAACCAGTCACTGAGTTGCAGCAAGGTTGTTATTTACTGGAACCGTAAATTAGTCACTTCGATATACAAAGGCGGGTACCGATACGATTTGTCTAACTAATGATCAGTCACATTGATCCCGCTTGTCTTTAAAATTCGCGAACGATTTGTAGCTGATGAACTCATCAAATGTTTAGAAGAAAACAAGCTTCTCTATATCGCACAGCACGGATTCAAGACAAGAAACTCATGCCTCACCGATCTGCTCCTAATTCTTAATAACTGGATTCGGGCTATGGATAATGGATACCCCATCAATGATTCTTACGTTGATATGCCCCGAACCATTCGGCCATGTAAACCACAACATACTGCTAGAGAAATTGATGCAGCTCGGTGTGGGTGGCGGACTATTGGTATGGATACAGGATTACTTGACTGGTAGAGTTTTCAGTGTTACAATTGATGGGGCACTATCCAGCCCAGTAGAATTTAAAAGTAGCATACCTCAAGGCTCAGTCTTGGGGCTAATACTCTTCCTCGTGTACGCGAACGATATACCCGAAATCGTACGCAGCAAAATCATTTAATTTGCGGATGACATCAAAGTCTGGACTAGCGTGTGCACTAGATTGACAAGTTCTATAAAAAGATATCGAAACATTTCCGTGGTCCTTACGAAACTGCCTACCATTCAACATCCCAAAATGTAAAAGTCAGTAAATCCTCCCAATTCACATACTCTCTGGGATCTCAGCAACGTTCATGTGTTAGGGAAGAGAAACAGCTGGGTGTGTGGATTAGCAGTAACTTGAAGTCTTCACGCCAGTGTTCAGTAGTACATAAAATATCCAGCCATGATTTGGCACTGCTCAAAAGGATCTTCGGTAGTTTCACAAATCAGATACTACCACGGATAATTAACACCTATACCAGTCCAACAATGGAGTACGTTGTTCAGGCATGATCCTCATATTTACAAAAGGACATGACCTTGCTACAACGCGTATACCACCGCGGTACGAAACTGGTGACCGGACTATACAACAGGCCATACGATGAGAGGATTGGAACTCTGAACCTGTTTGACTTTTCGTGTCATAGTTGACTTAGCCTGCTGTTCAACATTCTGTATACAGTGGATCTCCCAATCGAGCACCTGTTTCATCAGCAAGAAGCACATAATAGCTGATCTCATGGCTAAATCTTAATTAATCCACACTCTAGATCAAATTGATGAAGGTTCTTTTTTGCTGTCCTAGGTTACATCATCTGGAACTCTCTGCCCACACATATCATTTGTGTATCAAGCCTTAACACGTTCGAACCTGAACTTAACAAGTCTATGTTAACCATAACCAACCTCGCACCTCAGTACATAAGTTGACTTTCCATACTGGCAAGACATCTTTGTTCTTTTTAAGCAAACACAAGATTTTTAATCTATGATTACCGTAATGTGTTTGCTTTTTGACCATTGAAACCTTGAATTTCCTTGAATCCCTTGAACTGTTTTACAACGTTCATTTTTATTCCTCAAAAAGCCGTTGTGACCCATATTAAAGGTGTTTGTCTATGGTTCCTTTTGCTCAATGCTGTATAGATGATACCACGGCACACTGGACAGAATAGCAGGCTGTTGCGTTTGTTTTCGGTATCGATTGGTATCTATTTTATGAATGTATATGGTGGGAATCTGAATCAAAATCATTTCACTAAGTGTTCAATCGATTCATGATACGAAATGATGCACTCATATGGAATGTCGAAAGTTATAACCGATGCACCTCCAACGGGGTACACCTGTGAATTAGTACAAAATGTTCGCACGAAATTGCAATTATTCGCCATACCCAGAATATTATGGTAAAATTTTGTATGGTTGGGACACAGCAATTTTAAACGAGTTAATTGTGTTCGAGTATATCCTGTCTATGATATGAAATAAACGAATCGTCATTTAGGATTTTGGCTAACAATGTGGACAACGAAATGTTGGCAAAGAAATGCTGCATGACAAACTACTCGTGATTCGTTATGGATCTACCTATGTGATTTTTTGGTTTACACGACTTGTGGCGGGACATGTTTTGTGCTGAGAAAGGTAATTAATTATAAAGTAGATAATTCATTATTTAACTTAATTCCGAATGTCATATTGAATTAACAATGCTTTCTTTACCAAGCAATACTGAAAGCTATCCAACCATTTGTTCACAAATGAATTTAATGAAAATATTTACACAAATGTCTCATTATTAACCACTTTCATTTTTGTTTTATATTTTCTCTTCGGTACAATCAACCAACATGGACGTATTTTTGCGATTTTCTGGTTAAAGCCGTAGAAACACTTATTAATGACATTGAATCATGGGGCGAAGTAAAACATCCAAAAATTCAGGTGATTTGCTGGAAAAACATTCACGTTAGTTGATGTTTAAAATTATAATACACGGGCATCATCAGGTCTGTAGAAAAGAACCCGTTGTTTCTGATTGAGTGAACCACCTGAAACAGTTATTCAAACAGATCTGCGGTAAAATAGCTCCGAAACCAAAGTACATACATTCGACTAG
>JACCGJ010016151.1:0-21244 GCA_013407085.1 Atriophallophorus winterbourni | reverse complement strand
ACGTACTTTTTGCGGGATACCTCTGAGTAACAAGTTATTAAATAAAACGTTCTTATCGACCGAGTGCAAATCGCCCTCAAAATCATTAAAAGATCACTACAGTGGGCTGTCAATAAGTATGGCGATGTTCTAGGTTTCGCTGAAGAGTGTATTTGTGATCGATACACCCTCTACCAGGAAAAAATCCTGCTGACAGTTTACGAATCCTCGATTTATGTGTAATGTAAGTCCCTGAAGACATACAGAAGCAAGAAGCCGAGTAATGGCGTGAAAAAGCCTTGTTTTCCTGAGCTTAGAACATCAAGTTCGTACACATTTTTTGAAAATATGTATGATCATAGATTCTCCCCAATACCGGGGAATAGTTTCTGCGTTCCATACCTGACGGAAAATGTTAACTAGAGTGTTATTAGAATAGCGCAACCCTCGTAGAACAGACCCGTGGCCAGTCCATCAGAAATAGCTGCCTTGAATCTTTTCTTTGACTCAATACCGAGCTTAATTTCTGCTTCGCTCGGAGACGTTGAATCAACTGACCAGGATACATAACACGAAACAAAAGTCAAGTACCATCTGCTGCTGGCTATCTAAATTGCTCGGACACCACGTTGAAAAGTTTATTTATTAAACTGCCGAGATAGGCTTGTCGAATTATAGAACCCGGAAGCTTCGCGAAAGCTATGCTCTCAGAGATGTCTGTCTTTGGGCTAGAGAATTTTAATGTTAATCTCGATCGAAGGAGCGCGTTTTCAGAATCCAGAAACATCGACAGTACTCAATGCAGCCTCTCCATCTAGCGCTGATGGCGAGGTGGTCAATTTGTGTCCATGACTGATCAGCGTTAGGCGGACGCCAAGTTGCACACTACCGCTTTTTATGTATAAACGATGTGCTACTATTAAATAGTCTGTGCTATGCTCATAGGTGAAGAAATCGTTCACCATTATCTGTCCGCTGTGCATCGAGACTTAATGAACCAATGATTTGCTACTCAGTAACATCTGGGCTACCAGGTTGATACTTCATATTATCAGCAATAATAATGATATGACAACAAGGCTCACTGAACCTGATCTTACTGTCTCCACCTGATGACGGCAAACAGCCAGAAACCGATAGTGGTGTGTACGGGATGTGGATGTGAGCACCACAATACATTGATATCACAACATATTGCGCGTCGTAAACTTGCACGGAGTTTGTAGTTTATGGAACCTTTATGCTCCGTGTATTATATGGAAACTGAAATTTGCATATCCACAGCGTACCTATTATTATACCGAGCAACCATTTCTCCGGTTGATCATCAATCACGAAAAGTACTCAGCATATATGAGAGCTTGCATGATGTAAATTAAATGATCAGCATGAAGTCAGGCATATTTGCATACAATACTGACTGAACGTGAATTCAACTTGTTTAATACCAAAAGCGATTATGTGTGTTGTAACGCTTCAGTTAAAGCTAATCGGATCAAGATTTAGAAGTCACAGCTTACGAATTTCCTTATTGTAAGGAGTGCAGATTAAGATTGCGTCAATCCAGGCCAAATCGTACATCCTATTTAATTGTCTGTTATGCTGTTCACACAAGGTATGATGGCATTCGATTCAACTCGAAACACGTCAACCCACGAGTTGCACGCACACTTACCAATTGCATCCGAATTCATTCCACCCGATCAGTAATCGCTTTTACGCACGACGAAAGAGAACGTCAATTGATCGAACACGTTTATTGCACAAAAGACAGCAGCAACAACAACAAACACGCCTATCTTTTATATGCAAATCACGTTGCCACAAAACTGAGTTCTAAAGGTCACTCTTGGTTGTCCTTGAGAGCTGATTTGTCAATCAATTTCGTGTCAACCAATTAAATTCAGGTCATTGTCGAAGCAATAAACAAGGCTCACAGAGAGCTGAAAAGACTGCGTTTAACGTTTTTATGCCGGTAACATTCGATCTTTATTCCCCGAGACAAGGTAATCGCTTGACTGCATTTAGTATATTGTGTTCAATCCTGGGTCCCGTGCTTGACAAAAGAAGGATTGTGCTTTGAAAAGATCCGGCGCTTGGCTACTAGAGAGGTTGAGGGTCACACATTACAATTGGATCTGCAAACCTTATTTTGTTGGTCCCAGATAAATGAGTTACCATTTAACCCTGCGAAATGTAAATTGCTACGCTTGGAAACTCTCTGCTTCACACGTATCAGCTTTCATGAGTTCCGAGTTCCGAAATAAAACCATTTGAGTTAAAACTCACTAATTTCATTGAAGAGATGGAGCCTGTAAGGAGATCCAATAGAAGTGTTTTAGATTCGAAAGATGTTTTCTGGATATAATACTTCTGATTTACTGAGTCTTGTCCTTAAAACAGCAAAGCTGGACCCAGGACTTTTTAGCAACCGTATTTTTAGCCACTAGAATAGGCTTCCATATGATACACTCAATCACTCAAACTTGTTAAGTTTTACGAGAGAATCAAGCGCCAACTGGGAGACACTATTCTCAAATATTGACTACAAATAAAAACTGAAACAAACCAAAAATCATAATTGTATTGTTCACGCATTTTTCATCGTCACTAGAATCGATGACCTCTTACCGTGCTTTTAGAAAGACCCGCACATTAGTTTCCAGATATCCGGAAACAATGGTGTATAAACCGTACTTACTGTATACTCGATATCGAAGTACATGTTTCACAACTGCATATCGTGAAAGAAAATCTGGATGCGCGTTTGATTTTTAGCTATCACCACCCCTGTGTAACGTCAACTTGAAATCGCCACCCTAGACTCGCTTGACGGATATTAATAAATTGCATATTATTTCATTGTGGCTGACGTTGCCCATCTGATCATATTTACGAGAATTTTCGTCGCTAAAATCTTTATCATGCAATCTTCCAAAACCAGGATTATTAAGGTTTCATATTTGTCGTAATTCGACGTTTTGGCGCTTCTTACGTTTATTTTGTGCTAGAGAGTAGTATTATGCACTTCATCCGAAAGATTGTCATTAGCACAAATCATTAACTAATTAATTGTTTATTTATATCATATCTTCGAAATTAACCACAATAGCAAATTGCTCCAACGCACATATTACAAGCTTACTGATATTAGCAATTCACAGTTAAATTTAGTTTAGATGTCTCCTCGTCAACGCAGCAGGTTGAGAGGTGCCTAGTCACATCATCAGCGTAATCAAAAGATTTGTGTGTATCGACCAAGACGACCTATTATTCAACAATATGGTTTTCTTAAGTCAAAAGGAAAACAAATAAACTAGATCCTGCAGAAAATATACCACTCACAAGCCCAAGTCAAGTCATTTTAATTAGCTCACCAAAAAACGATCTGTGTCCGACTCATGTCGAGTCGGAAAAGTACAAACGACTTCAATGCCTCAGCTGTATACCGTGAACCGGATTGAATTTATGCATACCAACCCTCAATCTTTGCCAAACATATCACAACTTGGAACTAAAACTAGTCTTTCACATTATCCATCATTGTTAACCCATAAAACCATAAAGTGTCTATACGAACGTGCAGTGTCTGAGAAACAAAATACAGAAGCTTGATACTGTATGTATACAGCACTCACCGGACTTAGTTGCAATTACCGAAACATGGTTTGAACTTCATTTATCAGACAATGAATTGGCATTGAAAGGAATGTCTCTTCTCCGCCAAGACCGTACGGGACGCAGCGATGGCGTAGCACTTTACTACAACCAACAGTTATCATGCAGAGAAATTAACGATATTGACCTGCGAGTACAGGATACTCTGTGGTGCTTAATTAAGCTGACAACTGGAGAGGGCGTGATTTATCGGGCTCCAAGCGCAAGTGACGCGCACAATGTTGAACTACTCCAGAAAATTCGACTTCTGGCTGCCAGATTTCAAACGCCACTCCTTGTTATGGGATGTTTCAACCTTCCAAACTTGATGAAGAAAAACGATCTTTCGACGAATTCGCTCGACGATGCGTTTCAAGAACTGATCTTCGATATTCATTTTTATAACCACGTATTTGATAACACTAGATATAGATAAGGTAACATGCCATCCGTCCTGGATCTAATACTAACGAGTGATGAACACGCCGTCGAAAATCTCGGATACAAAACTCCATTGGGTTTTAGCGACCACCTGGTCCTCTTATTCGATTATGTTTGTCAAGCCGAAAGAATGAATGACACCAACAAAACAAAACTACAACTGGATATTGGAAGTCTTCATAATGCTATTCGATCGATTTCTGACTGGAAACCAGACACCACGGACGTGCATCGTTCGTGGGCAAACTTCATAGAAGAGCTGTGTGACGCAATAAACCTACATTCCAGATTTGTGCCAAAGACAACGAAAAACGATTTATCTTCACATTGAGAAGCCGCACAAGGAAGTGGATTAAGATACGCAACAATGCATGGAGAAACTATGTTCAGAATCCGATGCCAGATAATTGGGAAACATATCGTCTGTTGATGAACAAGGTCACCTCTCTTATCACCGAGGACAAGCAGTCTCAACAGGCAAGACTACTGACCATAATGGAGCGAAATCCCAAAGTCCCGTACCAGATTGTTAACACTACATCAAAATTAAGCTAGGAATCTCTGCAATACGCACACCTCATGGTCTAACTACGACTGCGTTCGAGGCTGCCGAAGTTCTTGCAGGTTATTACTGCAAAGCTTTTAGTCCCAAGGAATCAGTGCACCTTACGCCGCATTCGATCGGCTTTTCCGATGAAATACTAAATGAAATCTCAATAAACAATTAGTGTGTCATGCTCAGACTTTTTCGTTTGAATACCACAAAGTCACCAGGCGCAGGTGGAATCACTCTGTTTATCCTCAAACGATGCGCATCCTCATTGTGTGGTCCACTCAGCACGTTATTGCAAATTTCACTTGAAAATAGTATCGTTCCCGCGGAATGGAAATCTGGCATCATCACACCAATCTACAAAGGCGGGAATCGCTGCGAACTATAGACCAGTTACGTATTATTACTATTATTATCATTGAACAAGTCTTACAGACGATGTGGCAACAAGTATACCATGATGAAGGTACATGATGAAATAAAAAAAGGAAAAAAGGGGATTTTTTGTCTGTCTGTTTACACATGCCGTTTTTGATCATTTTTGTCTTTTTGGAATAAGAGAGGATCACTGATAAACGGGAACACAAGCACGGCAGGATTCTCGCCACTGGTTCCTTTCTTTTGCCATCACACTGAGTGTTATCAGTCACATATCTTCACGGGCCCTCAGACCCCACCCGGGTAAGCGCAATGTTCCCACGATGGCTAGTGGGGCTGGTAGACGCTTGAGGGTCTTCCGCCAGGTATCTCTTTGTCCGCCACGGCGACGTTTCCAAACAGGTCCAGCGAGAGCAAAAAGAGCTAGGCGAGGAAGGCGTCGCTCATCCATACGGAGAATGTGCCCCAGCCATCTCCGCTGGCACATGGATATATGATCAGAGAGTGGCACAGAGTGATTGCCGAGGACTGCCCTCCTGACGTCATCATTTCTGACTCTGTGTTGCCAGCTTAGACGAGCTATACTCCTCAGGCAGCAATGATCAAACGTCGATAATCGTTGACTATCGGCTTGACGCAGCGTCCACGTCTTGCAGCCATACAGTAGAACTGCTCGTAAGGTGGCCTGGTACACTCTGCCCTTCAAGCGTAATCCAACATCGTGTCCGCGCCACAGATGCCGTAACTCAAAGAAAGCACGGGGTGCTCTTGCAATCCGTGCTGTGATTTCAGCTTCGATATCGCCCCTAGTGGTGGTGCAGCTCCCTAGATAGGTGAATCTGTCAGTCACTTCCAGTTTATGGTCTTTGACCGTCAAATCAAGTATTGGGTCTGTCCAATCCTGTAGGAACACTTTGCGTTTTGACGGAGAGAAATGAAATCCATACAGCGACAACTAATCAGCGAGTAGATCCAAAGCGCTTCGTATGGCGCAAGCATCCTCTCCGAGGAGAGCAATGTCGTCAGCATAGTCCAGATCCATAACTCGTCGACCGGGGGAGCAGGTCGATCCCACAATTCGGTAGCTGGGCTGTTGCTGCCTGCATGACATCGTCAATCGCAAAGTTAAATAGGAATGGGGAGATCGGACATCCTTGACGAACCCCGCTGGAAATGGTAAACTGCTTGGATAAATCACCATAGGCTTTGACTCTGCCGGTGGTGTGGCAGTACAGCTTCTTGAGCAGGATTACGTACTTCGGTGGGACACCATGGCGAATGAGACAGTCCCAGAGAGCGGTTCTGTCAATGGAATCAAAGGCTGCTCGTATGTCAAGAAAGACGATAATTGTTGGACGTGCGTATTGGTAACGTTGCTCCAAAATTTGGCGGAGCGTGAAGATTTGGTCCACACACCCGCGTCCTCCTCTGAAACCAGCCTGTTCTTCTCGATACTCTGCTTCTCGGTAGCTGTTAAGCCTGGTCAGGATGATTGATGCAAACAGTTTAGAAACCACCGGTATGAGACTGATACCCCTGTGATTACCGCACTCTTTCCTCGACCCTTTCTTGAATACTGGGACGATGGCTGACGGTCCCCACGCGCTGGGTATGGTTTCCTCGTTCCAGATCTTTCCGAAGAGCACTGACAGCTCACTGCACAAAACGTCGACACCTTCAACGAATAGTTCGGCTGGTAGGTCGTCTAAACCAGGGGCCTTGCGTCGTCTAAGCTTCATTATGTGTGAGCGAATTTCTGCCTCTGTAGGTGGTCCCTGTGGGGCCGGCCACTGAGTGGTGGAGCCACTTGGCTGAGCAACAGAGAGTGGTCGCGGTTGATTGAATTGGCTAGCGAAATGTTCCCTCCAGCGGTCCATTCGCCTTTCTCTGTTGGTAATCAACGACCCATCTGCTTCCGTGATGAGTTCGCTCACGCTGGGCATTCGGGGTCCCGTGGAGCGTATAAGCTGGAACAATTTGCGGGTGTTGCCAACTGCTTGGGCTGCTTCCATCTCGCCTGCCCGCTCTTCCCACCATGATTCTCGGTCCGTTTTGAGGACTGGTCTTCAACTGGTGACGAATTTGCCTGCGCTGTTCATCATATCTTTCCCCCGGAGGTAAGGAACGCTGTTGGTCAATTAATTTGGCTGTAGCAGCAGATATCCAGTTGGAATCTGTTCGCTTGGATGTTCCACAGCTTTCCAGGCCAGCATGATACATTGCGCTTTGGATTTGAGCCCAATGCTCCTCAATATTATCGGGATGGGGTCCGAGTGCATTAGATAGGGCCGTTAGATAGTTCTCTGCCACTGATCTATCTGATAGTTTAAGCGTATCCAGCCTCATGATATTTTTCTTACGCGATCCGCTGAAACGCATAGTTAAGCTTGCACAGACTAACGCGTGGTCTGATGATAGGCAGGTCGACCAATATGATCTGCAGTCTTGCACACTGGAACGCCATCGATAACTGATCGCAATGTGATCAATTTGTGTCCAGAGTCCTGTCGAGGGGATCTCCATGTTGCTGACCGTTGTTTGGAATGTCGGAAGTTGACGCTGCTGAGAAATAGGCGGTGCTCAGCACATAGACTCAACAGGCGTTCACCGTTGTCCGATCGAACGCAATCGAGACCATACGGACCACCGAGGTGTCGTTCACTTTGTGAGAGGCGGCCAACTCGGGCGTTAAGATCGCCAGCCAGGATGACAATATCCGACTTTCGTGCTTTACGGATTAATTCGTCTAGACTTCGGTAGAATTCGTCTTTCGCAAAATCAGTACTGCAGTCTGTTGGGGCGTAGGCTGCAATGACGAAAAGTACACGAGTGTTCTGCCTGTGTTGACTGATTTTGCATGAGCCATCAAGTCGGACGGCGCACAAACGGCTATTGACAGGTAACCAGTCAATCAAGGCTGCCTCGGCGCGTGAGGTCAGGGCAATACCAACACCTTCAAGTCCCGCTGCCTGGGCCTCTTCATCACTAGATACACGCAAACGGAACTTTAAGTCAGTATTATTCAGTGAGCATAGGTTTATCACATTTCTAGAGTCGTGTAAGCGCGTTTCTGATAGACAGCAGATGTCTACTCTTATTGTTTCTAGTGTACGAGCTAATCCAGCCTGTTGTCCTGCTTGTCTCAAGGTCCTGACGTTAAATGCAGCTTGAACGGCATACGGGGTTTCAAGAAGTGAGCACTCTGGCTTGGCTGTGCTGTGTTTGGCGAGCTTGAAGGAGCATCTTGACGAGATTCATTGCTTGTGTGTAATGAGGGGCGTGGAATATAAGGATCGGCATGTGATGTAATGTAGCGAAGGTTGTTTTGACAGCAAGTATTGGTTGAAGTGGGTTCCATGGTTCTTGTTGAAGGTGACATACTACCCGGTTGTCAAAGCCGAAGTAGGGGGTTAACTTAGGGAACCCCACCCGAAGCCTTTGACCGAAAAGTCTTCTCGCAAGGCAGCGGGGATTTTTCATCAGGGTTCACTCCCGAAGCCTTTCCCGCAATCGGGTATTCCACAAGGCAGCGGAGGTTTGGAATCAGGGTTTTCCTTCATTTAGATGGACTGCCCTTCCAGGCTAACGAGCTCCATCTACCCGGAGCAAACTGGTTTTGAAGCGCCAGTCACCCGCCTTCGCCCCTTCTCCCGCCAGTAGAAGCAGTTTCGCTACGCGCAGGCCAGGAGCTGGGCTTTGGTTGTCAGAGGCTGTTTGAGACACACGCCATATGGGAGCATTTTATAGACAGTGGGAGCTCATCCCTACTGCCACCCCTGGCTGTGACAACCTTGGAACCAAAACCAGTTACGTTGTTGCCAGTAACTTATAAAGTGCTAGAGAGTTTGGTAGCGAAAAAGATCACCCATCACCTCGAAACCAATAGACTGCTTGCGACTGAACAGCACGGTTTCAGGAAATATCACTCATATCTATCTAATCTCTTGCTCACCTTAAACAACTGAACTGAGTGTGTGGACAATGGTTATTCGATCCACGCATGGTTTTTAAACATGTCAAAGGCTTTCGGCCGCGTCAATCATAGTAATTTAATCCAGAAACTTAAATTACACGGGATAACAGGAAAACTTCTTGCTTGGCTAGAAAACTATTTACGCGACAGGAGTGCCCAAGTCAGAGTTGACGGCGCCTTATCGAACTCGCTTAAAATTACGAGCGGAGTGCCCAAGGGTTCGGTCCTCGGACCGATTTGTTTTTGATATACGCAAACGACATTTCCGAGCGTGGTAAATGCAAGGTTATGTTATTTGCAGACGATATCAAGCTTTGGAGAAGCATACGTACACATGATGACTGTGAAACTATGCAGAAGGATCTAAACACATTGCACGATTGGTCTCTGAGAAACAAACTACCCTTCAACTTCCAAAAGTGCAAGGTGTTAAACATTGAAAAGACTGTTAATTACAAGTACACTCTTGGGTCCCACCAACTCGTCTGGACAACTGAAGAGAAGGCTTTGCTGTTTGGACCAGTTCAAGTCTGGAGACTTCACTGCAGTGCAAAGCGGTGTACAAAAAGGCGTCACAAGTATTGGCGTTATTGAAACGAATTTTCGTCAGATTCTCGAATCAGTCGGTGCCCCGTATCATGAACACCTATCTGAGACCAGCGATGGAGTACGCTGTTCAGGCTTGGTCACCTGGATTCAGAAAGACATCAATCTTCTGCAGCGTATTTACCACCGAACCACAAAGCTTGTACCCGGACTAGCTGCTAAACCATATGAAGAACGTTTGAGGAGTCTCAATCTTTTCGACTTTCGCTGTCGTCGACTAAGAGGTGACCTCATACTGATGTACAACATTATGCACGTCCCTAACCATCCCTTGTCCAAACTTTTCACACGCTCGCCACCCCGTGCCAGTCGGAAACATGAACTTACAGTGCTTATTCCGACTTCAAGACTGAACTGTCGAAGATATTCGTATGCTGTACGTGTAAGTTTCACATGGAACACCCTCCCCTCCCCTGTTAAACACTCAGCCAACCTGGATACTTTTAAAGCTAATTTGGACAAATACTTGAGAGAAAACCAAAATTTGGATACGATTTACACTACATGAGTTTCCCTGTTCTTATTTTTTATTGTATATACCTCTAACTCCATCCTATGGTTAATGTTAAGCTAAATGCTTTTACACCATTACAACTTTGAATCACTTTGAAACTTTGAATCACTTTAAATCTAAGTGTGAACTTACAGAAAAACCAAGCTAGTGTTTTTCTGAATAATAATCATGCTAGTCAGATGCATACGACGGTACATCCTGATTACTAACCCATGTAAAACGAAGTGCAAGTGCGAATTGCTAACAATTAGATGTATTGAATTATGGACTGGGTAGAATATGGCAACTTCTCTTTCTAAAAGCAATCAATTCATTGTGCAAATTTTACCCAGTTTAAATATAGCAGCAGATTCTCACCATCTTTAACACACAATTAATAAACTCTTGATAATAATTACAAATTTTGTTGTTTGACAGCATCCAATATGATTTGCACGTACGCAGTGATTAGCTGGAGCCATCATTCCTATTCTAAGGAATCGTCCATTTGTGGGGCCCCTAAAATGCGGCGCATCTCAATTAATATGGTAGATGGTTTTTTTACCGTCAACCTCGAGATTACCGGAAAGATACTATGAACTAGATCTTTCAGACTGGTTTGTACAGAAAATCACGGCTGGTTTGACGCAATTGTAGCGATCAACTAGTGTGGCATCCAGGACTGAGTCAAGGACCTGCATCAACGCGTCAGTAGAGAGTTCCTGCGTTAAATGTGAAAACCTAGCCGAGCATGAACGATATTATTAGAACTGAATTCAGTTTTTAAGATATAATACTAATTCCAGTGTCTGGTGGAATGAAACTGGGTATCGTAATGAACAATGAGACAAGTATAACGCGTTTAGAATCACTCATGATAAACATGGTATGGCAAGGGGAAATGTATGTACACAAAGCACAACAATAGAAACGCAATATGAAAACGTACGATAAAACTCGTCAAAAATTTACCTGAAAAATAAAGCCGTTTCGAAACGGGAACAATGGACATACCGGAGAAATACACAGATGATGCTTGCATTAATGGTTCACCAATTTGTAGTACACCGATTACAAAAAACGTCCCTTGAAAGTAAGAGAAAATGTACAGAAAAATAAAGATTGTATCGAGGTAGTCGAAATGTGTACAACGATACAGAAGTGCAATCAAGCAGCACCCATGAACGGAAATATTTTCATGGTCAGTAGCTTTTCGAGTTCAGTTAAACAAAGTTGTTGCATCAATAATGTCGCGTGAAATAAGTATTAGGTTATCACCAGACTTCGAATGAGCTAATGAATATGAAGCTTCTGAACATCGTTCAAGAAATCACATGTTTCGTTACCGGGCCGTTTCATACTGCACGTCTCTGGAGGTTTTTACACAATTTTACAAACATCCATGTGATCAGTTATCGATAATTGCGTTCAAACTTGGTCAACAAAGCTGGATCAGGATATTGCCGTGCTTGAAGATGTCTACGCCTGACTACTTGTATGATTGATGTGCAATCGCTTAGATAACGTGTAGTGTTCGTCGAGCCTCGATTAGTTGAAATTGCAAAGCAGGTGTCTACGATGTGTATCGAATGGAACAATGATGAAAACACCATCATATAGTAAACAAGTTGCACGTGTATGCCACAGTTAGATAACGTTGGTACGAACAAGCTGTTCAATCACATGAGCCCACACTTATGTAGACTGGGTTTGAACTCATGAACATGAAAAAACTCATTTCCATGCATCTATATAACACACATCCCACAACCGGCTTCGTGCTGTTTGCACTCATCGAGTAATGACAGTAGAATAAGGATCAGCTCACGATTGAAACAGTGAAAGAATGGTAAACAAGTTGTGCTTGCATGCTTGCACGCCTGCGGATCCTGATTCTACTGTCCATAACTGATGAGTGCACGAAACCTGGTCGTCGTATGTTTGTGTGATGGAGATGCATGCAAATGAGCATTTTTGTTCATGGTCATATGTTCAAACCCAGTCTACAACAGTGTGGGCTCGTGATTGAACAGGTTGGTCGTACCAACCTTATCCAACAGTGGCATACATGTGCAACTTGTTTACCATTCTTCCAATATTTCAAGCGCATGTGGATCGTGATCCTACTTTCCATACCTGATGAGTGCAAACATCACGAAACCGGTCGTGGGGTGTGTGTGATGGAGATGCATGCAAATGAGCTTTTTTGATCATGGTCGTAGGTTTAAACGCAGTCTACAACAGTGTAAGCTCATGTGATTGAACAGGTTGTTCGTACCAACCTTATCCAACAGTGCCATACAAGCGCAACTTGTTTACCATTCTTCCACTTTTTCAAGCGCATGCAAATTCTGATCCTACTGTCTCTACCTGATGAGTACAAACAGAACGAAACCGTTCGTGGGATGCTTGTGTGATTAAGCTGCATGCAAATGAGCTTATTGACCATAATATTGTGTTTTCATCATTGTATATTTGATTTTATTTATCCTATATTTTTCGTAATTGTTTTGTTAGAATGCATACATTTAAATATGTAGACAATTTGAATACATTATTCACACCGCTCACGTTTTCTGTTTTTGACAAGCCATTCGTGTGTGATTGTTTTGAATTTGTAAGCCGTGTTACGTTGAGATGTGTGATCCGGTTTATTGTGTACAATAATCAGAAAGCGTACGCTGTTAGTGTTGAAATCTTCGCTGGATCAACCGCTACAAATTGACGAGCACCAAAAAATTTTCTTTTTAAGATTTGCGTTCGTACCACATACTCCCATTTATTTTGATTTTGCTGGCATATATATATTTTTCATTTACGAAATGGATCTTTAGTGAACATTTTCTGATACATCATCTCAGGATATTTCTACAGACGCTATGTCACACTATAGCATTCCCTTTTTTGCTTTGAAGGTTCCTGGCTTTTGGTTCAAGTCTTACCGTGTGAAAACTCAATAAGTCCATTATAACCGTCAGTCACAAAGGAAGTTGCTGATTTATTATCCAACCACACTGTTGATAATGCGTACGATCCAATTGAACATGCCATCATTTTACATACTTCGTCCACTGACGTGCAAAATCTACGGAAGCTTTTGTCCGGCCTAGAAATGAATGTTCATACTCCATCACAACACCTGCGACACATGCTTTAATTACAAGTAGACAAGCCTGTGGATGACAAACTTATGCGTGATAAATGGCTGCAGAGTATTACAACAGACGTCCACAAAGGCTTAGTCATCATGGGCAACCACACCTGTCTCCGACATCTAGCTCGCATTGCAGACGAACTTAATTACATCTTTCACAATGTTACACTATCACTTGTAAATCGCATGACTATCGATGATTCTAGCAAATGATGAAACGAGATGTCGAAGAGTTGAATTCGATGTTCCATAAATAATCCATGCAAGTACAGAACGTCGCAAAACCTCCTACTAATTCTCACAATCATCGACGACACATACGATTCAAATGTCATGCAAGCAGTCCAGAGAAACCACAACGCCAATCATTACTAGTGACAGCTCTGTCAAGCAGCACTCACAATCGTATTTTTTACGTTACCAGCATGGCCACGAAATGCGACTCCCCATCGACACTGGTGCCGCAATTAGCGTCATCCCACTAGCCACTATGAAACGCAAGAACCCGTCGTCAACGACGTTACAGGCGGCAAACAACACGAGAATTTCTACTTCTGTCAAAGATCACTTTCTGTCGAATAGGGTCTCAGACGTAACTGTCGATTAATTTTTACGCTAGCTGATGTCAAAGTATCAATTCTGGGTGCAGATTTCTTTTTACATTTTGATTTTTTAATCAATGAAGCTGGATCTAAGCTTGTTGACAATTTAACAAATATTAATTTATTTGGTAACTTTTGTGATTCACCTATCTGAACCATTCGAGTTTTTATCACTGACATCTCACCAGCGTTCAGTGACTTTCTGAAAGAATTTTCCGAATTTTTTTAAACCGTGTTTGCAATCTATTACTGTTAAACAGGACTTCAAACACCACATTCTGACCCATGGTGCTCCAGTGTTTAACAGACACCGTCGTTTGTCTCCGAACATGTTGGATGAAGCGAAGCGTCCGTTTTAACACACAAATAAATAAATAAATAATTTTATTCTTAGAAATCCAAAGCTTGCTAATCATGATCAATTAATTTTTATAAGGTTTGTAAAATTAAATTGTAATATGTACAATCGCAAAAAACGTTTTCGGGGTCATGCTTGAACTTGGAATCAGAAGACGATCCAAATTTAGTCTTGGATAGCCTCCTCCACAGTGTGAAGAAGAATAACGCTGACGCTTTGCATTCATTTGAAGATTACCATGCTCTTAACAGAGCTACCATTCCCGATCACTACCCTTTTTCCACATGCGTGACTTCGCACGTTACTCGCAGCGAAAGATTGTGTTTTCTAGACTGGATCTGAAGCGTGCTTATCACCAGATATCTGTCGTCGGGGAAGATATCCCAAAAACAGCCTTTTAGTATTTTTGAAGTTCTAAAATGCGCAACGCTGCTCAAACAATTTCAGAGATTCATGGACCAATTTTTCCAAGATTTATGTTTGGTTCATGTATATATTGAAGATATCCTCATTGCTAGTTTGTATCAGGTGCAACATGCATAACATCTGCGTGCGGTGTTTTAGCGACTTTTAAAGTTTAGCGTTGTGGTTAACCCAGAATAATTCATTTTTGGAGTCGCTTTCCTTGAAATCTTAGGACATCATGTCGATCGGAAAAGAATTCGATGCTTGCCAGATGAGCTCTCGTCAATTAACGACTATCCATGTCCCACTTCTCTTCGACACATCCGTTAGTTATGTTTGTACTAGCTGGAGACATGGCAAACAAGACGTCCGCCACAACAGTAAAGACTTGACTGTAGGTAAAGAGCTCAATGAAATGGAGAGTAGACTGCCACATCAGGAAAAACAGTTTGCAAAAATGAGAAATGCAATGGTGCTGTTGATCAAACCAACAACAAAGGTTCCAAATCATTTAAATTCATCCTTAGACTGGCGTTGCGCTTTATCACATTACAAGATTGCTCTGCCAAGAGATCACTAATGACGACTTACAACTGCAAGACACATTACGGTGTTCGCTAAATTTAACAGCAGGAGAAAAATGCATAGTGAGTGTGATTTACGTTTGCCCACTGCAGACTAAGCCTTCAATTCAGCATTACTTGCAGATATACGTTTAGCGGCTACCGGTAGACTTCTTTTGATTGGAGACTTTAATATGCCGAACGTTAAGGGAAATTAACAATTCATCCAGAAAATTGCTTAAATGCTATATATCAACAATTGCTGTAGGAAATTCCACTCTACAGCCATATTTTCGGAAGACATCCAGCTGTGTACACAGTTACGCACAACTGAGAATTGCAGACAGTTTCAGCTGGACCTCGATGCTTTACACGACTGGTCAGTTAGAAATAAACTCCCTTTTAATGTCAGAAAATGCAAGGTATTGACTGTTGGAAGACATTTCAAGTTCTCTTACAACATTTTTTCCATATTCTTGAAAGCACTGACAAGGAGAAGGAATTGGGTGTGTGGGTGAGCTGCACTTTGAAACCGTCACATACCGCCACAGCTGTCTATGAAAAGACGTCAAGAGTACCGCTTCTGCTGAAACGCGTGTTCGGTAGTTTCACGAATTAAACTGTTAATCGAATTAATAATACGTACTTCAGGTCAATCATGGAGTATGCGGTTAGGACTTGGTCACTCTGGCTACAGAAGGGAATCAACCTCTTGCATAGAAAATATCATCGGGCCGTCAAGCTCATACGAAGGCACAAAAAATACGAAGATCCCATTACAATACTCAATCTATTCGACTTTTGCTACCGCCGTCTTAGATGTGATTTGATTCTTATGTTCAAAATATCGCATACCCCCGACCATCCACAGAATAAACTATTGACACGATTACCACCCCGAACCAGTCGGAGTCATGACTACACAGTACTGATTCGCGACTCGAGACTGAACTGTAGAAGGTATTTTTATTCTGTACGTGTATGTTTTACCTGGAACTCTCTACCCTGTAATGTTGCACATTCACCCAACTTGGATATATTCAAATCGAAATTGGACAAATTCATGCCGGCCAATGCAAACATTGAACCCATATATTCTACACCTTACAGCCTTGAACTTTGATTCCATGCATAGAAGTAAACTATACATCTTGAACCCATGGATTTACATGTGCCATCCAACCTATTAAAACCCTTTCTGCCCAATGGATTTTTGCCTGATTAATTAACTGCTCGGTAAGCAAACGAATTCCGTTTTTATTACCTATGTTTTTCGCAATTGCAATATCATTCAGTGGATTTGTAAAGCTATATGCTTTTAGACCATTGAATTGAATGTAATTGAGAATTTTGTTACCGTTTTTTGTAAATTAATTACAAGGCGTACGCTGATAGTGGTTAAATCTCCGCTATATCAATCACTACAAAACCTGAAAAATTATGAGGGTTTTAGTGATGCCCAAAGAAATGGTGTATATTCTCATGTGCCAAGTTTATGAAATTAATGTTACCCATTGAATAAGGCAAAGCAGCATGGCAGAACTAATTTTCGTAAGCACAACTTCAGCGATGTGGCAGTAGACCACTGGTCTATACTTCCCAGAGACGTTCTATGTTTCACTTCAAAGGGAATCTCAAAATGTGACTCAATTCTGTACTTTAATGCTTACAAACGTTTGATTGGCTAAGCAGCCATTAACAGTCTTATGCCAACTGAACTGTTCAAGACCCCCATTTTTATCCATGATAAATGCCACAAATTCATTTCCACATCAACCGCTAACGAAGTTCTTCTGTTACATTACTAATACGTTTATAGTAATTTGCACAGTCTTATATTTCGTATTATCTTAATTTGTTAACTTGGAAATTATCGTTTCGGATTGCCGCCATATTGATTTATCTATATCCTTTTATCGTTATCACTTAATTTCCACCGATTTCTCTTCGTTAACTCAGTAAACGATGTTTATCTGTTACTCATTAATTACAATATACGCTTTGTCTACGCACGGTCTTTGTGCTTCTGTGGTTGTCTCGGAGTCAAAATTATATGTGGATATAACTGGAACCCACGCAGCCTCAAGATCCATTCTTTAATATCCACTACAAGTTTCAATGATGAAGGAACTGTATTGGATATTTTGGGAAGTGGTGGATGCACTTTTTTGAAATATCATCAAATGCAAGTGTCCGTAGCGTCCCTCAAGGGTCGGTACTCGGTCCTCTTCTATTCCTGATTTTCATCGATGACTTGTCGTCCGCCTTGAAGTGTCCATGCTTAATTTTCGCGGATGATGTGAAGTTCATCGAATCAAAGGATGAAGATACCTTGATGCACGACCTTGAGCGGGTCATAAACTGGTCCTAACAGTGGGACCTCCCACTGAACCTTAATAAGAGCAAACTCTTATGAGCACTGGGTGATAAGATTTCGGTCCAGTTGTCGGGAAATTTCCTCAGTGTTAACGCCGCACAGTGTGTTGAGGATTTGATAGTATTGGCTAGGGCTGACTTCAAATGGGACGACCAATGTGCCGCTGCGGCTCAGCGTGCACTCAAGGTACTTTTCGGCTGAAATCAGTGCTATGGAGCAGAATAACCTATGTATTCCTGCCACTTTACAAGGAATTAGTTCGACCGCATCTCGAATATTGTATTTAGGCGTGGTGTCATCACTAAAAGGGACATCGTTCGACTTGAAAGCGTACAGCTCCTCGCAACTCACATGATTGAGGGTCAGCGAGGGTAACCTTACGCTGCGCGCCTGATGTCACTCTATCTTTTCTCCCTTAGGCGCCGTCGTTTAAGAGGTGACTTAATTGAAACCTTTGAGGTCCTAAATGGTTTGAGTGGCGTGCCAATGAACGACTTCTTTACCTTAGGTCCCGAGCTGGGCACCCGGGCCCATTCACTTAAAATTGCTAGGAAGCGATGTCGGCTAGACTCCAGGAAACACTTTTCCAGCCTTAGGTTTGCAAACTTCTGGAACATTCTTCCAGAAGAACTTATATCGTGCAGTACCGTCTCGAGATTTGAGCAGGGTTTGGACCACAATTGGGGTAAGTTTTTTTTTTCTTGAATACTCTCCCTATACAAGCTTCGGTAGTTTAACTTTTTTGCTTCATCCCGTGAATCAAGTAAATGCCAGAGTTCTTTGTGTTTTTATTATTATATACGATTCTATTCCAGCTTACATCTCACCGTGCTGGTGAAGAAAAACTGTTTCACTTTTTCCAGCATCGGTTATAACGCGGTGCTCCCTAAATACAATCCGGATAATCTCTGGGCGTCGTGATCGTCGAAGATTTCAAATAGACATAAGGTAAAAACGTTTTGGCAGTGATGGGTGCTTCTCTGCAGCTTTTCACCGAAAGAAATTCTGGACGCTCGATTGGCTCGTTAGCCACATACTGTCCCTTGCAAACTGAACTGAACTGAGATTTAAAAGGGAATTAGACGTTAAATGGTCTATCATATTTCCGCACATTGTCTAATAAAAAAATTAAAAAAAACGTAGTTTTACTTTTCTTATCATATCTGTCTAGGCCTGGGCAACCTGACAGCAAATTAGCACACATGCAGTCTATGACTGTGTTTCACTTTGCCTCGACTAGGCTAGTGATTTCATACATCATACATTGTTCACACATATTATTGCATTGTATCCTGAATAGGGCGGTGCTTCCTAAATACAATCCGGATAATCTCTTGGCGTCTCGATCGTCGAAGATTTCAAATAGATAAAAAGAATAAACGTTTTGTCAGTAGTGGGTGCTTCTCTGCAGCTTTCCACCGAAAGAAATTCCGGACGCCCGATTGGCTCGTTAGCCGTATACAGTCCTGTGCAAACTGAACTGAACTGACCTCTCACCGTGCTGGTGAAGAGAAACCGTACCTTACTTTCCAGATATCAGGAAACAAGAACGTGTGAAAAGTACGAACTGTATACTAGATATAGAAGTGCCGGGTGCTCAACCGCATAACGTCCAAAAAAATCTGGGCGCGTGATTGGCTTTTAGCCACCTTCAGCCCTGTGCAACTTGAACTTAAACTTGATTCTGTAAAATTGCAATCTATATTACCTGCAATACTAAGATATAAATATCTATTTCATATATTTTCATCATGGCTCACATTACTTTTCCATGCTTAAAGGCTGGTTGTGGTAAACAAGTAGCCAAAGGTATCGAGTGTTGTACATGCAGACGCTGGGCGCACCAAAAGTGCTCTAGTATACCAAAAGACCATTACACCATATATGCAGCCCATACATGGTTCGAATGGGTCTGCATGGAAGGCAAAGAAGTTGCACGGGAGGCTTATCGTAAGCAACTTTTCCAATTACTCGCAACATTGCAGGAACCAAGCCAAAGATCTTACGCGCATGTTGCAGCCTCGCCCAAACCAATCTTGCATAAGCCGGCGGATGTAAAATAATCTGCGGAAAGAAGTCAGGGAAAAACCAACAAAAATGTTAGGCAGCGTAAGAAGAAGAGCCAGTCAGCTCAAAAGTTACCGCGCTTCCGCGAGAATGTATACATAGCTATCCAGTTACCTTGACCTTCATAGCAAGCTTCCTCTCCGAAGGTGGTAAACGTAGCCAAAACTCAGAAAAAACGTATCTAGAACAGAGAAGCCCCTACTCAAATTGAAGCAATATGGAAATTTTGCTGGCTCACCCTAGTTAGATAAAATTATCCAGGAATTAAACGGTTTGCGTAAGCAATTTGAGGCACTGAACGGCAATTTTTCTTCTCCAAAAACTAGAAACCTAAATGTACTAGTTTTTAACCGAGCAGAGCCTTTCATTAGGGAATCAAAAAGTCGAAGAGATTTTGATCGCAGATGTATCAGCGATCCTATCCGGATGGTAGGTCTGAGGCCTTCTACTCCCACGGTGCAAGTTCACCGTGTAGGTAGATAGAAAATGGATAACCGCCCTAGGCCAATACTGGTTGAATTCAAATACCAGGCGGATCGGGATGCGTTATTGTCTAGGGCTGAATACATCGCCAACACAACTCTAGACAAGCTTCAGGTTAAGCCAGGCAACCCTCCATCTCATATAAGACAAAACCCTTCCACTCCAAATAGAAGAAACCTCGCTTTAGGGTATGGTTTTTCATCATTGTATATTTTATTACAATAACCCTACATATTTCATTATTGTTTTGTTTTAGTGATACATGTAAATATGTACACAATTTTGAATATAAGATTCACGCCGCGCTCGTGTTCTGCTTTGGGACACGTATATCGCGTGTGACTGTCTGGTATTTGTATGCTGTTATTCGTTGCGAACTGTGTTCCGGTTTATTGCGTTCAATATTCAGAGACGTACTTTGTTAGTGGTGAAATCTCCGTTGGATCAACCGCTACAAATTGGTGAGCCATTATGGACAAGCACACCAGTCTCCAGCACTTGGCACGCATTGCAGATGAAGTTCACGATATCTCGCACAGCGTTACCTTGTCTCACGACAGACACACGAGTGACAAAAATCCCAGTACACTGACTCTGAGCGATTTTGAAGAGTTGAAGTTGATGTTCCATAACTTGTCGTTGCAGGTACAAAACATCACACGATCCCGTAGTAACTCACGAAATCATCATCCTCGTCAGCCCAAGAAACGATCCACTAGTCGTTCTAACGGACCGCGATGCCAGGCAGTAGACGCGGCAGCTCTGTCTGGCACCATTCAAAGCCGACTTTTCTACGTTAACGACTGAGCCACTAAAATGCGATTCCTCATCGACACTGGTGCTGAGATTAGCGTTATCCCACCATCCACTAAGGAACGCAAGAGCCCTTCGTCAATGACGTTGCAGGCGGCAAACGGCACGAAAATTTCCACTTTCGGTTAAAGATCACTTTCTGTCGAATTGGGTTAACGACGCGAATTTCAATGGATTTTCACGCTGGCCGATGTCAAAGTACCGCTTCTGGGAGCAGATTTCCTCCCACATTTTGATCTTTCAGTCGATATAGCTAAACGAAAGCTTATTGATAATTTCACAAAGATTAACTCCTTTGGTAATTCCTGCGATTCCCTTATTCGAACCATTCGTGTACTCACC